>VMBQ01008239.1:0-36008 GCA_007657795.1 Dreissena rostriformis
ACACGGTGAGGCTTTGTTTACTTTTCAATTTGTTTAAGCTAGCTAAATGAATTTCTACGAACATGTTTTATAGCACTTACTAGACTTCGTCATCCCGTAACGAAAGTCTACCAGAGTGCTGACATATCTATGACATGCAATAAATAAACAATTTTGAATTGGTTGCAGGAAATCAATGTATATACAGGTACGTCAATATTAATTCTTGACAGGCATGTTTTGCGAAACGAAATAGTAAAACGCATCGAAATATACCGGAAAATGTTTATAATCGGCATACGTTGTACACTAAGGACGCCATTTTGAATTAGTCACGTGATGGAGTTGCATTCAAATGTTTTTAAATCCACGTTGAGCACATGGTCAGAATTGTCAACACAACTTTCGGTTACAGTAATGCTTTGTTTGCTAAAAAGCTTGATGGTAACCAACGTACAGATGTCGTAATGTTGTTGATAAATCTTTCTTTCATGGCCTATGTATAAAAATATAGTCTCCATATCATTGGCACCAGCGAGGTTCAAATCCATAGAAATATGGTTTCTTTTAATACAAGAAGAGCACATGTTGTGTAACTTAACATAGGTTAAACGTGATATGACCTTGAAATAACATGATTATCATATCGCAAATGTAATCGATTTGCGCTATAACTCTATAACCGCTTCATTGTGTAACGAAACAGTGATTAAGATGTGCTTCTAGATAGTATTTTGTCAAAATAAAACTGCTACATAGGTGTAAACAATATCCATCTATCCAAGCGTGCAGCTTATTTGAGTCATCTCTTCATTAAACTTAAACTCCCTTACTCACTGTTAGGGAGTATTATGCTGACTGTCGATCAACGGTAAAATGATGTAAACTTTGCTCTGGGGTTTTCCCATAAACTTATTTCGCGCAAAGTCAGAAAATATAAAAAGCGACATGTTAAGTTATTTTAGCCAGAAGTGTGTAAGCGGGTAATTATATTACGATAGATTTTCTTTGATACATAAACCAGGACACATCTTATTCACTAAAGAAATTACATACCATTATACTTGTGGTGTAAATTTCGAACAGAACAGCTTATCGAAAACTGCACCTAATTAAGATTGAACACAATTGGGAAATTCTTTGACCGCAACTAGCAGAGTATAGCCTTCATTTAGTTAAATTGAAATTGAATTCATCACACCATTTTCAGTCGTGCCATATAATATATAATCCAAACTCATGGTATTATAACAATATTAATATAATACATACCTATACAGAAACAATTCATATTGTTTTCGGATTGTGTTTCTTAAAGGTCAAGACATTCGCGTCTGTGTTTGACTCTCACACAGCCTAATGGCATGGCAAATCGTTACCGTCATACGCACGTTGAGTTGTTCGGCGATTTAATGTTATTGAGTGCAAATAATGTTATGAGCCTTATATTGTCTTGAAATCATACGCTTTGGAATCAATTCTTGTATATTTGTTTGGTTTAACGTTGAATGCATATTTTGAAATATACCACCACAGATTAACTGTCAAAGAACGAACCAATTCTAAACCTTTAATCAGCCAATTACAGAAAACGTACTACGTTTATATGTACAAGTAAGCCGTATACAGATTAAGAATCGTACAAAGCTTACGTTTATACGACCCTTGAATTTCTTTTCAATCTCATTTAGTTGATGAAATTGAAAATGTTTATAAGATACATGTCGAGTGATTGGAAACCGGCGATGTAAGTGAATAATTCGACAAATCACAATTAGTCGTTAATTTGAAATTCATTTGTGGATTTTAAAACTTTTCAGATAAAAACACGATCCCATAAAAGTATCAATTTGTTTCGTATCAACTGAGTTTCATTTTATTTAATTCATTTCCAATAATGCTTACTTCTATCTGAAAAGATATTGACATCGCATGCTCAAATTAGTTCAAAAGAGATATTGACTAAAAAAGATATACGACGCTGAGGTTGGTTTTCGTTGGTGAAAGACCATCAATAAAATCACTCAGACAATTGTGCTGATTTATTCGCGAATGTTTATTTTATCTGCACATCATACCCAAAACACTTAAGGGGGGAGGCGCAAGTTGTATAAAACATTGGTCAAGATTATGGAATTATTTATTTACCTGTTGTAAAATTAAATGATATCAAGTATTAAAACACATTAAGAGTCTAGTAGTATCACATCTGAAATGCTGCGTATATATTACTCAATACTTAAGAATGCGTTGTTGTTTTTAACCACATATGATGATTTATCGTAACTATATCAGGGTAAGGGAATATCAATGATTATATGATATAATGATATAATTATATTCTAATTCGCTGAAAGCAATATGGTAATTATTGCTAAATATGATAACACATCATTTAAGGATAAACGCCCTGGTGCTGACAATATGCTAAATTTAAAGGAACACACACAAACTATACAGATTAAAAAAAGTAATGTGAGGAAACCTGTATCCGTTTAAACTTTCTGAACGCGATAAAATAGTTTCAAGCACACAAATCTGCTAACCTCGTTTAAAAAGAACATTCTTCATCATTGTAATTTTCAAATTAGCATTAATCGACTTTATTTAATAGGGCCTATTGGGGATTTTTTCACATTTAATTGGATATTAATAATCTTTGCGCATGCGTGAGCATGGCGGAAAAAAAATAAACTGGAAAAAGTAAAATAAGTTTTTTGTGGATTTATATTCATCAAAAGTGTATTAGAGTGGAATTAAATCAACAAGTGTATTAATCTTACAAAGCTTCATGACGAGAAAACGAAAAAAGTCGAAGGATTCACCGGATAACGGACAAACTAACATAAAACAGACCGCTAAAAAGGATAACAAAGGAGACAAAATGGCGCAAAGTGCTCAGTGTACAACTGGATACAATCAAAATGATCAATTGCAGGCAAGTCAGCTTTTTAATTGTTCACAAATACACAGTGTACCGTTGGGCCAATATGTAATGGGTACACCATCGTTCCATGGACAGAATTTCATGACACCCAATACACCAATCTCGCCAATCTCGCCTAACCAAGCCATTTTGTCCTCGATTTTAGACAGATTGAATTCAATGGACAATAAATTGACACAACTGGATAAAATCCAATCGTGCGTTTCGGCTATAACTTCGAGAGTAGACACATTGGACAAGAGGATTACCGATATTGAGGTGAAAATCAAGGACGTTGAAAAATCATGTGATTTCAGTGGCGGTGCTATTGGAGACATTACAAAACAACAACAGCAGTTTGACTCGATCTTGAAGAAATTCAACGAAATGAAAACATCAGAAGAGAGTCATATATCCAAAGAATCACGTCTGCAAGCAGAAATAACAGACCTCAAATGTAGAAGTATGCGGGACAATCTACTATTCTTCCGCATTCCCGAGGAAAAGGGAGAAAACTGTGAAAACACTATCTTGGAATTTATTGAAAATAATCTAAAGCTACAAAATGCAAAAGAAGAAATAAAAATCCACAGAGCCCATAGGATCGGCACCTATCGACCCGAAAAAGTAAGGCCAATCGTCGCCAAATTTGCCTTCTACCCGGACAAAGAAAGAGTCCAAAAAGCTTCCAAGAACCTTAAAGGGACCAGCTATGGAGTGGCAGAACAATACCCACCGGAAGTCATGGAAAAAAGAAGAAAACTCGTTCCGATCATGAAAGCGGCACGCGGGGAAGGAAAAGAAGCCTTCATAAGGGTTGACAAACTGTACATCAACAAAAAGCTTTATAGTGAATAGGCCGTTAGTGGGAGTGCTATAAACGTCGTCTCATGGAATATTGAGGGATTAACTATTTCAAAACGGAGTGATTTGAAATTCACCTCATTCCTGTGCCAACATGACATTATTTGCCTAACAGAGTCATGGACTAACAAGAATTCTATTATTGACCTCAATGGTTATAGTAGACCAATACACTCATATAGACGCTACCAACATCGCAGAGCGAAACGTTCCAGCGGCGGGATTATTATATACATAAAAGACACTATACGAAAAGGAGTTTCATTAGTAAGAAATGATTTAGATTGTATAGTATGGCTTAAACTTGATAAAACATATTTTAAAAATGATTCCGATATATATTTAGCAGTTATATATATTCCACCAGAAAATTCAGTTGTTCATGATATGTATGAGGAAGATTTATTCTCAAAATTAGAATCAGATGTTACTTTTTTCAATAATAGAGGCAAAGTATTTATTACTGGCGATGCAAACGCCAGGACCGGACATAAGGCCGATTTTATTGTCAATGATCGAAACCTTTGTGATATTGATTTTTTAGAAATAGACACTCCACTCCAACGGTCAGCCTGTGACCGAGGCTCAAACAGATTCGGTGACTATCTACTAGATTTATGTAAATCTACTAATATCAGAATAGTAAATGGTAGACTTTTTAAAGATAAAGGCATCGGTAAATTAACTTGCTATACAAATAATGGGGAAAGTACAGTCGACTACCTTTTAACATCATACAAGCATTTTAAAGATATAGCCGACTTTAATGTCCACGATTTTAACGAATTTTCCAACCATGCCCCACTGACATTTGCTCTGAACGCGAACAATTTGAGTGATAACGGTGAAAATAATCCGCGCATACATTTTGCGTGGAAATCGGAGTTTAAAGACCAGTTTTTACAAGATATAGCTGGTGGGGTCCAAGATTTAGAGCACAGTTTGCAATCAGGCGTTAACTCACGCTGCGACCCAGATCTATTGGTATCGATATTCACTAACTTTATTAATACACGCGGTGAACCGTATTTCAAACGAGTTAGTAATACCAAAAATCAGTGTTTCTTATCAGAAGACAAGATCAAACAACGCTGGTTTAATGATGAATGCAAACAAAAGCGGGCGGACTATTTAAGAACAGTTTATGAATATAATTTACAAAAAAATGAAAATTCGAGGGCTGCAATGCTTGCTTCGAAGAAAGATTATAAGTATTTTTGTAGACAAACTAAATCAAGGTTTAAACATGCACAAGGCAGGCAAATGAATGACTTGAGTCGTAAAGCGCCACGCGAATTTTGGAAATTATTTAAGCAGAAATCACCATCTTCGAACGCGGAAAATGTATCGATTCACGAATTTTACGAATACTTTAGAACTTTATCTTCTGACACTGATGTCAATGCTAACAGTAATGAATATGACGAATTCTTACAAGAATTCGATCGCATTGAAAACCAGTCCAGCTCATATCCGGAACTTGATAAACCTTTTTCATTAGAAGAAATTAAAAAAGGGATAAAGCGTCTTAATTCTAACAAAGCGGCCTCACATGACAATATTATTTACGAATATTTCAAAGAAACAATCGATTTTATAGCCAGACCTTTAGAAATATTATTTAACTACATTTTAGATACTAAACTATTCCCAAAAAGTTGGTCGTCCGGAGTGATTTTACCAATTTATAAACGCGGAGATGTTTCCGACCCTAACAATTACAGGGGCATCACGCTGATAAGCTGCTTTGCTAAACTGTTCACTGGAATAATAAATGAACGTTTAAAATCTTGGGCAGAATCATATGATATCATAACGGATGCACAATTTGGTTTTAAACCGAATTGTAGCACAGCCGACGCAATTTTTATTCTCAATGCCTTAATCGAAAAACAGCTGCATAATAAACATAAACTCTTTTGTTGCTATATCGATTACCGGAAAGCATATGACGTCATAAATAGGGGGCAGCTCTGGTACAAAATGATTCGATCAGGAGTTGATGGCAAGCTAATGGCTATTATTCGTTCGATGTACAATGAGGTGAAACTGCAAGTTAAACACATGAGTTCCCTTTCTGACTTATTTAGTAGCAACGTTGGACTATTGCAAGGGGAAATAACATCGCCGATCATGTTCTCACTTTTTGTGAATGATATAGAATTCAGTCTTCAAAACGGATTAAACGCTGGTATAACACTTGATCAATTATCGGTTTATCTACTCCTATTTGCGGACGATGCAGTTATTTTCTCCGAAACCAAAGAAGGCTTACAGCAATCTTTAGACAACCTAGAAATATATTGTAATAAGTGGAACTTAACTGTAAATATTGATAAAACAAAGATAATGGTTTTTCGAAAGGGTGGTGTCTTGAACAAAAATTATAAATGGACATTCAAAGGCAATGAAATTGAAATAGTTAGTAACTTTAACTATTTAGGTATCGTCTTATCTAGTGGCGGATCATACATACCAGCCACAAACACCTTGTATGGTAAAGCGTCAAGAGCAATGAATAGATTGTTTTCTATAACAAAAGAGATGGTAGTCCCAATAAATATCATGTTCAAGTTATTCGATTCATATGTTGCGTCAATTTTGAATTATAATTGTGAAGTATGGGGGTTTATAACTGCCGATAATATTGAACGTGTTCACAGAAAATTCTGTAAAAGATTATTAAATGTAAAGATGTCAACTAATTCATTGTCATTGTATGCGGAAGTCGGTCGTTTCCCTTTAATCATTGGACGCTATTTAAGAATTGTTAAATACTTTCTAAAACTATATCAAACAAAACAAAGTAACTGTATTTTACACACTGTTATAAATATGCAAAGATCGGAAATTGTTCAAAGAAATAATACAGTGAATTGGTCATCAAAAGTTCGCGATATACTTAACCATTCAGGATTTGGAGATGTATGGTTATTCCCAGAATCTATTAATATCGACAAATTCATTCCTTTATTAAAAATAAGATTGCGAGATCAGTATGTAGCTGAATGGAGGACTAACATTGATTCGTCAACATCGTTATATATGTATAAAGAATTGAAACCTACATTCGAAAGGTCATCGTATTTAGATTTAATTGAAAACAAAAAACATAGAAGGATTATTGCCAAAATGCGTCTCTCATCTCATAAATTGTTAATTGAAACAGGCAGACATCATAATATTGACAGGAACGAAAGAATATGCCCCTTGTGTAACTGTAACGATATCGAAGATGAGTACCATTTCATACTAATATGTCCGCAATACCTAGAAGAAAGAATCAAATATATCCCAGAATTCTATTACAAGCGACCTAGTATGTTCAAATTTATTAAACTCCTTAATAGTAGTAAGAAAACGACACTTAGAAAGTTAGCCATCTATTGTATATCATGTTTCAAAAAAAGAGATAACACTTTGTTTATTATCACATGATTGTTAAGAAGAACTATAGCTTATACTAACAATTGAGTGTACTTTGCTTGTTACATGTTGTTTGTTAACCATGGATGTATCAAATGTAGTTATGCCTATATATGTATTCCATGTCACATTATAACTTGCAATTAGAGCACTCTCACTCTCCAGTGATGAGTGAATTATGAATTGATGAATGTAATTTGTACAATGTTATTATTTATATTCATCACGCATGTCTGTAACATTATCATGTATTTGTATATGACGATAAGCTTGTTATGCTTAAGTCAAAATAAAAATTCTGTTCTGTTCTGTTCTGTTCTGTTCAATAAAGGTCAAAACATAAGTCAAACAGCTACGGCCGAAACTTATCGCATATGTATTGATATCGGTTTCATCGTCCGAGTTATTGTCGGTAAAGTTTAGTAAATATTGTAATGTGTAACAATCATCGGTTGTCTGACGTCAAATTTTGAGAACGGGGATAGCCAAACAAATGCACTATTTTTTTCTCAAAATTTAGGAAAGGCAAAACGGAAATTTGTAATTAATATGCGTTGCGCAAACAATCGAAGAAACCCTGTATTGTGAACGCGTTTACGGACGTTCACAAGAGGTTTGATGTGGAACACAATATAAAACAAATAAAAACAATGTATTAACACTTAAGTTTTCTCGCAACAGGTCACACTATCCGCTTTCCGTAAAACGAGCGTTTGAACTATGCGTACCGTGAAACCTTACACTGCAGAATTAACAATTGATTACTTACACATGCTACATGATCCGTTATTAATATGGATTTCTTGGTTTAAGTTATACCACATTCTTGTTAGATTAAATTTATATGAAAACTTAACATATTCAGAAAACAAACACGGAATTCGTTCAAAACAATGGTTACTATTCATTACGTTTCATAAAAGGTTCTTATAAACAGTAAAAACGTATATGTTTGCATTTGATGATGTAATAAATAAGACACCTTGCTTTACAATCAAGTACTTTAAGTAGAAGCACCTCTTGTAACCAATGTTCAAGTTATGCATAACTAGTTTTACGCATCTACAGTCCACTTTCATCGAACCTTTGTATTACTGTTTTGTTAAAAATTTGACAATATGACAGTTTGTATATGAACCGATACCTATAAATGAGCTGTGTCTTGCGAAAACGGGCATTATGTCATATGCGACCAGAGCAGCTCCAAACCAGTCTTCGCAATCGCGCATCCTGATCAGGAACTACATTATAGGATTTAAGGTCACGTGGTATCTTGGTCGCATTAGCGGAAATTATGACACCTTATCAGAGTATACGGATGCAACGGTTATAAATTGATGAATGCGTTCTTACCATTTATTTTACAAGTATATGGGGTTATTCTTTATGACTTTTTAAGAAACCCGAGCGTCTTAAGAAATAACGACACAAATTATCTGTGGTAAGGACGAAATTAAGAATATTGTTGTAATTATTGAGCCTTGTGTTACTATAAATCTCTTTCAATCTTAGTATTTTCTCTTAAACAATTATTATTTAATTTGAGTACAATATAATACAAAATAACAATTGCAAAATATTGGTGGTTTACATGCCACATTCGCGCAGCCTTGTCAGGAGCTTCCCTTTCCGCTATTAATTCACGTTGTCTCATGGACTTATTAGAGGACATTAAAACTTATCGTCAGAGTATTCGAAGGCAGCGGAATGTATGGGCTTCACTGCTCGAAAATGTCATAAGGCCCATTTCGCACGACGCGGGTCATACAAAGTTATCAATTGGTGAAAATGTCATAACAATTTCTTACAAGTATATGTTGTTAGTCTTTATGACCTCGCCAATACCACGTGCATTAAACAAATAATAATGACAAATATACTCTGTTGTAAGGAAGGCATTAAGGATATTGTTGTAATTATTGAGCCTTGTGTTCTTATAACTTTCTGTCAACCTCAATATTTCCATAAAGAATTATTAGTAAATGGAGTTCATTATAATACGATGATACACTTATAAGCCATGATGTTTTTTTTTCATATTACGTCTCGGTTAGTCAAGAAGATATCAAATTTACACATGAAACATAATAATTAAAATGATGATGCAATATTGTATTTGTATAAATGTTTATCTGTTTATTTCGATTTACATCAAGAACAATGTATGCTAAACGCTACATACAAAAAACATATATTACATATAGAAAAAAACTATATTATAAATAACCAAGATGAAATGATAAGAAATAAAGAACAAACAACGAAACATCACTTAAAGCCAAGTTCAATAGCTAAATATGGTAAATGTATTATACAAAGTAAACGTGAAACGGCAGACATATTATCCGTAGAGCAATGCATAATAACATATGTTTGTCTTTTATTTAACGCATGCGACCAATTATCAGTACAGTTCTAAACAATATAAAAAACAACACTTATTATATAAAGCAGCCATATTCTGAAAGAAATGGGCCTAATGCATGAGCGTTAAGTGTCGTCCCATATCAGAATGTGCATTCCGCATAGGCTTATCAGGAACGACACTTTCCGCCTACACTGGATTTTCGTTTAGAAGAGACTTTCCTTACATATAAATCATAAAACCAATAAGGTATCATGTGTGTCATGCAATCTGGATATCAGAGAAATGTTTAACATTNTATATTTTTTTCAATCTTATAAGATCATTGTGAATACACAACAAAACACACAAGTCCAGTATGCTTTCTTCGAATTTTATACAACTCATCATTTTCATAACTATTCCCTTTAATTTTAAGAAAAAAAAAAGTATATGTATTAGCATATCTTGTATAACATGTCTGAAATTAATTGCTTTGTACAATCACTATGTTGTTTGATCATATACATGTATACATTGTATGTATTATATTTAATAAAAAAAATAAAAAAAAAAAATAAAAAGAAAATAAGACACCTTACTTTACAATCAAGTAGTATAAGTAGAAGTACCTCTTTTAACCAATGTACAAGTTATTCATAACTAGTTTTACGCATCTACAGTCCACTTTCAACGAACCGTTGTATTACTGTTTTGTTAAAAAATTGAATATATGACAGTTTGTATATGAACCGAAACCTATAAATGAGCTGCGTCTTGCGAAAACGGGCATTATGTCATATGCGACCAGAGCAGCTCCAGACCAGCCTGCGCAGTCGCGCATCCTGATCAGGAACTACATTATAGGAATTTAGGTCACGTGGTATCTTGGTCTCATTAGCGGAAATAATGACTCCTTATCAGAGTATACGGATGCAGCGGTAATAAATTGATGAATGCGTTCTTACCATTTATTTTACAAGTATATGGGGTTATTCTTTATGACTTCTTAAGAAACCCGAGCGTTTTAAGATATAACGACAAATATTCTCTGTGGTAAGGACGAAATTAAGGATATTGTTGTAAGTATTGAGCCTTGTGTTACTATAGATCTCTTTCAATCTTAATATTTTCTCTTAAACAATTATTATTTAATTTGAGTACAATATAAAACAAAATAACAGTTGCAAAATATTGGTGGTTTACATGCCAAATTCGCGCAGCCTTGTCAGGAGCTCCCCTTTCCGCTATTAATTCACGTTCTCTCATGGACTTATTAGAGGACATTAAAACTTATCGTCAGAGTATTCGAAGGCAGCGGAATGTATGCGCTTCACTGCTCGAAAATGTCATAAGGCCCATTTCGCACGACGCGGGTCATACAAAGTTATCAATTGGTGAAAATGTCATAACAATTTCTTACAAGTATATGTTTTAAGTCTTTATGACCTCGCCAATACCACGTGCATTAAACAAATAATAATGACAAATATACTCTGTTGTAAGGAAGGCATTAAGGATATTGTTGTAATTATTGAGCCTTGTGTTCTTATAACTTTCTGTCAACCTCAATATTTCCATAAGGAATTATTAGTAAATGGAGTTCATTATAATACGATGATATTCTTATAAACCATGATGTTTTTTCATATTAGGTCTCGGTTAGTCAAGAAGATATCAAATTTACACATGAAACATAATAATCATAATGATGGTGCAATATTGTATTTGTATAAATGTTTATCTGTTTATTCCGATTTACATCAAGAACAATGTATGCTAAACGCCACATACAAAAAACATATATTACATTTGTAAAAAAACTTTATTATAAATAACCAAGATGAAATGATAAGAAATAAAGAACAAACAACGAAACATCACTAAAAGCCAAGTTCAATAGCTAAATATGGTAAATGTATTATACAAAGTAAAAGTGAAACGGAAAACATATTATCCGTAGAGCAATGCTCAATAACAAATGTTGGTCTTTTATTTCAGGCATGCGACCAATTATCAGTACAGTACTAAACAATATAAAAAACAACACTTATTATTTATAGGAGCCATATTCTGGTAGAAATCGGGCCTAATTCATGAGCGTTAAGTGTCGTCCCATATCAGAATGTGCAGTCCGCATAGGTTAATCAGGGACAACACTTTCCGCCTACACTGGGTTTTCGTTTAGAAGAGACTTTCTTTACATATACATCATAAAACAAATAAGGTATCATGTGTGTCATGCAATCTGGATATCAGAGAAATGTTTAACATTAAAGTACACCATGTACAAATGAACACATTTAAGCGTGGAAACAGTTTGAAAATACCGCTTAAACTGGGGACATACTAGCCTTCACTGGCGCCTCATTTGGGAAGTTGTACTCGCGTTTGTATTGTTCAAATTACCCTTAGCAAAACACATGAAGAACTGTCTTAGCTCGCGGCGAAATTTGGGATCCCAAAAGCTATAGATAAACGGATTACATACATTATTAAGAACATATATCCTCAACATTAAATCAAAGGCAATTGATTCTGCGTTTGACAACTCTTTCCAGAAATCGTTGTTAATGGCATCCATAATAGAGACTGTTAAAAATGGCAGATACGTCAGGATGAATGCGACAGTAATAGTAAACATCATCATCGTTATTTTACGGGAATTCTTCTCGTGTGCATTTGCTCCCACAATTGTATGACGGACAAGAACGTTTGAAGAATTTCTTACAACGCCATTGTGTATAGTGTCTCTTGTTTGAATTTGAAGCATTTGTGTTTGATTTTGTGTTCTGATCTGAACGTTTTCTTTATGCAAACATAACGCAGTTTCCTCTGTATCTGATGTTGGATTTATTGCAGAAGGTTCAGTAACAGGTATAATTACACTGCGATCGTCATTAATCGTTATGTCTACTAAACTGTGTTTCTCTTTCTTAATTCCATCGGCGTTCGTTATTGTATCTTTTTCTGAATGTTCGTTGTCAGCGAGTTCAACCGATTCCTGTTTCCAGCAAAAGCATCTTCGGGCCGATTTATTGAGGGCGATCGGCAGCACGTGATGTAAACGAATCGTCCGGCAAATTAGACTGTAAATCACAACTAAATACGCAACGGAACTGACGAAAACAAGAACATTGAATCCAAGATATCCGATTCCTACATACGAACCAGTATATGTGTCGTCAACAAAACATTCACTTCCAGTCATATTATACGCAACTCCATTCAATTAAACGGTGCTGTGGCCGTAAATAACCGCATATGGAATGGACAGTACCGCAGCCATACAAATTGCAATGACGCACGCCTTTCTGTCTCCGAAATCTTTGATCTGCTTTTTAAGGGGTCGACATACTTTAAAATAACAATCAAGACCTGCAACTAACAATATAAAGACAGAGCTTAAGTTAGACGTAGCAATTAAATAGCTTAGACTTTTACACGCGAGGACACTATGATAGTTGATACGATGGGTCAGGTCGATGATATGATATGGCAATCCAATCAAACACACAGACATGTCCGCCAAGGCCAGCGATATAATGTACACCCTGGCACTTGATCTTTTGAACTTCAGTTTGTAGACCAGGGCTACGCATGCGTTCCCGAGTATCCCAATCAACATCAAGATGACAAGACACACAAGTGTTGGAAGATACTTCGTCATCTCTAGTCCGTTTAACGTGTCCATGTTGGCGTTTTCAGAAACATTAGACGGATAAATAGTTATGTTGTTCGTTAACATTTCCATCATAACTAATCCTTTTTCTGGGAGATGTTTCATGTTCAACATACTCGCAAATTGTTTAACTCTCATATTGTCAACATACAAGATTTTATTCGAGCAGTAAATATGAGTCCAATTCCTGTAAACAATCTGCATAGGTAATTCAACCTCTCATTGATGTCACAGAATCACCTTAGGCATCAACAAAAAAAACAAACACGCACACTATGTTTATCATCGAAAAGTCTTTGTCGAAATGCTGTACGCGCATCGCATTAATTTCTGTGGTCAGAGCGGGTTCCGGGAATTTTTAGTTTTTCTCCGGGTAATGAACCGATGGCTTTACAGCTGCAAGAAATAATAATGCACTATAAGTTAGCGTTAGCAATTTTAGGCTGCTGGTTTGGTGATTATATCAACCAACTTGTTTGTATCTAGTTGAGTATGAATCCTAAGATAAGAACATTGATGATGAAAGATTTGATATATTAGGGCAATCGGAAACTGGCGATGTGAGCGAAAATTGAACGTTTGGCATTGAATTTTCTTTTGTCTGTGTGTTAATGTACATTTTAATAAACTCGTTTTAGACGCGCATTTGGGTTGTGATTAATTCCGGGATGTGTTCAGGTTCTGCTAGCCTTCAAACTTAAACGCTTTGCATTGCCAGTTCCAATGCAGTGATATCAGTTTTGATCATTGTATGGTTACAATGAGTGTTCTGTTATAAAAAAGTGGATAAGAGTCTGACCTTCTCTCCTGATAGAGTTATGGAGTCCCATTGTTTGTTAAAAAAAAGAGAGCAACCCGTTTTTACCTGTAAATGTGTTTGCTCCATTTCACAAGACAAAATTGGTTGCATTCATTGGACATTGTGTTGCGATGCTGGTGCTTTAACGGATTATCCCGCTAATTGGATGTAAGACTAGGCTTTAGAGACCGCGTTATCGCTTTTTTCAAACGAAAAGAATCGGACACTGCAGGTTATTGACACGTTGTTGTTTCAGCATATGATAAGTGGGCGCAAAGGGTATTATAATAGCCGACAACATATACAAAATGCATTTTGCAAATTGTGGGAAACAATTAGATATCCAAGGAAAATGCCTGATTTTACGAATCCCCGAAATTGTATGTCATCGAAAATAAATGAAAACACATTATTCAAATAAATCACTTTTGTAAATCAATGCGGTTGGTTTGCTTTAAATATTTAAAGCAAAACACTGAATTACCAAGATTTAAAAACAAAACAAACCTGAAATATGTAATAGTAAATGGTATTTTGTTTCATTTAAATGCTTACATTTTGTGGTATTATTCCCCGTACCAAATAACAGGCATGATTTTTTTTTATTTGAAAAATCCCGTTGTCATTGTCAATACAACCGTGGTGTTATGAGCTTTACTTTAATAAACTTGTTATACAACACACTAAGAACGCATAAATAAATATATACAAAATAATATGTTGTTTACACGCATATAGACTTAATAGTGATCACGTCAACATTTAGTTAATAAAAGGTCGAATGAATTACATATTCAACGATTCACAGGCCGTACCAAATATTTCATATAGTGCCCTTCAATGACTAAAATAATAAAATAATTGAAACATTCAACCTTTTATGAAAATCATGCATGGAGTTTGTGTAAATCACCACACTAAATTAAGTAAATAAACGTAAACGAGCACATACATCCGAAGAATACAGGTGAAATTGCAAGTTTAACACAAAAATCAGCAAATATTTTACTAACCTACTTAAATCCGTTTAATATATAAACATTCCAAATCCTATCGTAGTTGTTAAACCCTCTCTATCTGTTGTGCATTACGCTGGTGTTTCGTGTATCACAGTACATTTACATTGTTTGACTTGAGGTTAACGCAAAGAGGAAATTACAAGTGCGTTCTGTTTGTGGAACAATACAAGTTACAATGAAAACAAACTTCCCGGAAAATAACGGATATTACGAACTTGAACTGTGATTCATCAACAACTTTTTATATATGATAAACCTTATTATTAAAGATTTGTTATAAGGTGAACATTTTTAATTTAACATTTAACCAGGATAAAATGGTTTTTAAAATATAAACGTTAAAAGTTCAATAATATGATTGTAAAGGTATGTTTCTTATTTAGACAGCTGTTGAATAAAAGCATAGACGAGCATGTATAGAACGTTGTACGTATATTAAGCTCATCTGTTAAAACTCATGTAAGCGGACACTCACATACTTTCTCAGTGATTAAGCTAACCTCACAATTGTGTTGACGTTCAGACGCTTAAAATAGCACGTACAAGTGTGAACACTGTCAGAAGGCAGGATAGACGATATGACCCAGGTGCACTATACGCTCCCCCGATGATTATCGGTGTTCATAATAAAACATAACAATTTTAAGTGTACATCAAGTCGTCCCAATAATTTAGATGTACTCATTTTCGCAAGACATGCTCGTATCCTAGATTGAACATGTTGAAACTCGCCAACAAATATATGTTATATACTTGTTAATTATATCTTAAATGATACAATCTAGGAAGGATTCTGCTGGCAAATCAGAGATAACAATGGTAATTGCAAAATACAGGTTGCACGAATCGGTGCATTTATGAGCTATATAGTTCGATTGTAAATAAACACCGTTTACAATTCTGCATTACATTTAAGGTTGTTTGTAAAGCATGTTTTTAGACTTCGCGATCTAACAAAAATAGAAACATATAACATTTATATGTTACACAAGTACAAGCTGTTGTTATCATGTGTCTTAGGATATATGGACATATATAATACCGAATTATAAAGTCATCAAACGAAATGTGTGAAGCATAGTGCGTTGCGTTTGCTTTTCTTGATGTCATGTTTGAAATAAACCATATTGATTACAATCTGAATACCTAAGTAAATTAAATGAAACAAAAAAGGCTCTGAAAAGAACATCAAATAGGGAAGCCTACTGGCGAAACAAAGTACAAAAATGTGAGCAGTCTGTTGAACATGATGATAAAAGTGAAATTGAACAATAAAGAAATGAAGTTGTTGGCTTAAATGGAAAGCTTTTGGAAAACAATGAAGAGATTAAGTATTTGAAACAATTAATTGATGAACTTAATATTGAAAGTATTGCATTGACAAAAATAGAAAAATTGACATTGTTTGATGAAGACACAAATTCATATATACCTGAATTACACACATGAGTTTATACACTTTAAGACAATCGTGTTTCATGTGAACACGTCAGTGAAGTTATTTATAGTGTCCAATGTATTTGCAACAAAAAAGCAAACAAACTGCCCTGCATTCATACAATAAATAATTGGTCTATTGGACGTGCTTTAATTTCCCGTCGTCAAGTATCTGAACGGTGTGAGCAACCTAACACTACTTTGCACACAGACGAGGCCTTAAAGTACGGTACAATATGCGGGGCTTTTGCTACGCGGGATGAAGAAGGTCAATATTTACTACTTGGACTTCACGACATGGCCACCAAATCCTCAAAGGACACATTGGATACTTTTTAAAGAAATTTTGTCTGATATTGAAATAGCCAGTTGTTCTAAAAAGAAACTTCCAAAAAACTGCTGTGTACCATAAAAAACACAATGAGTGATCGGGCTTCAACAGTAACAAAATTCAATGACCTGTTGGAACAGTACAGAACGTCGATTTTGCCGGATGTTATAAGCAATTTTAATGCAATGAATGAAGAGTCAAAGCAAGCCATTTCACAAATGAACATTTTTTTCTGTGGCCTGCAAATATTAGCTCATATGGCAGATGTATCACAAAAGTCATTATTTGAAGTTGAAAAGGGTCACTTTGAAGATAATATTCCAATTAACAATCCATCTTTTTTTTAAGGCAGGCCAGTCTGATACAGTGCGTCTTATATATACTGCATGTTAAACTTTTGCCAGGAGGGGGATCAGAAAAATGGTTGCCATTTAGGATTTTAACATTTTTATCCGAGTATTTAAAAGAAAACTGCATATTACGTCTTTCATTGCAGCCTTTACGAGGTAATAGATTCAACATTATTTTTGCTAACGCAGGACACACATTTTCCCTTAATAATTAAATGAAGGAATATCTTGAAAAAAACTAGTGCAGTAAATAGCTTGCAAAAAAGTGTTCTTAAAGACTTACAAACTCCCTTTTTCTTAGCTGGTTGCAAAGCACTGGGTTTAATTTCTAAATTTGTAACATCACCACAGTGGAATGTTATAGAGGACAAAAGCATATCCATTTCTATGATGAATAAGATAAATCTGAGACTATTGAATTATTTGAATGTCACTGTAAATAGACTTGACAATTTTATCAAAGGAGAGCTCCCATTGTTTGAAGATGTGCCAATTAAAAAAGATAAAGTGTATGACTGTCTTGTGACACCTTCAACTTTAGATAAGTTTGTAGCTCTGATCCTTTCAGTAACCATCCCAGCTTTGTCGAAGCTCATCCAAAATCAGTATGGGGACCATCTTCCTGGTGAAACCCATGCCACTATCAATTCGGAAGAAACTGTAAGTGTTGATAAACACAACAAGTTCCCAGAACGAGTGTTTTCATATGTAGATCATATTCTATCCGCAAAACCGAATATTAAAACACTAGCTCTAGAGGCACAAATTACATTTTCTTTACATAAAACATGTGATTCGTTGGAAAACAAGACAAACATAAATGATATTATTAAAGAAACAAGAAAAGAAGTGGAAATTGAAAAGAGTTAAGATTCAAAGAAAGAGAAAAAATAATATTACAAAAAAGACTTGAAAAACAGGAGGAGGAATTCAAAAAGAAAGAAGAACAAGAAGAGCGTCGCATTCAACGACTTAAAAAAGAAACAACTGACATGTTATTTTATGGTCTTTGGCAAAATGTGCAGCAAATGGAAAGTGAATTGGAAAAAATCAAATCTAAAACTTTACAAATAGAGGCCTTAAAAGTTCAAATACGGATAAGAAAAAAAAAACGATTTTCAGCACAACTGTGACACTGACGTTTTTTTTGTTCAGTCATGTTGTCAATGTTTAACGTGTTCCCCTAAATGTTGATGAACTCAAGAATAATGTTGCATCCCTAATTAAACACTCGTTTACTTCTCCGCCACCAGAAACACCCCATATTCTTGTAAACAAATATATAGAGCACAAATCGCTTGACAATGATATTCCCAAATGGTACAGCGGCCAAGTCATTTCTCAGGTAAATTTAGTAGCAGTGCCTGTTGCTATTATATTTAGTTTTCACATTTCATCTTTGTAGCTGATGTTATACATTATATAAATATTTCATGTCTGACAGGGTGACAGTAAATTTGTCAACTTGAGGAAAAACTGTCAACCGAGGCGAAGCCGTGGTTAACAGTATTTTTCCGAAAGTTGACAAATTTACTGTCACACTGTCAGACATGTAATATTTAAATGTATATGTACAGTGAGACAGAAAAGGTCACCAAAACAAAACAAAATATGCACATGCATGTTAAATAACAATGCTCAATACAAAAACAAACATCATTGAAAAAAAAAATGAAATGTTTTATGTTGGTAAATCATCCAACTCGTTTATGTTAGACATAAACGCTTACAGCAGATAACTACTGTTATTGCAATAATATTATTGAAACTATTATTTTCAACAGTAGAACATATCCTCGTACATTTACAACTTAAGGAAGACATTAATTTGACGCATTTAGCGGTGTATCTGACATATCTTGTAAGTGAGTATGTAGAGTCAGGTCGCCAATAACGGAACAATAACTTATTTTCTTCAGATGTATACACGTATATTAATTAATGCTTTTAACACATTTTAAATGAACCAATAAATTAAATAAATGTATAACAATTGGTCCTCGATTTTGCTCATGGACAGAGACATTAAATTACATCTACGAATCACATTCCGTTGTTTTTGGAGTATTTAACAGTAGATTTTATGTTTCCTCGTTAGAAATTCATTTACAGCCTAGTGAAAGCTTTCTGGTATGCTTTCCCTTGGCTTAAGCACCATAGAAAGATCTGTATAATATATTGTTTGAGTTTGAAATTCTGTAAAAAAAACACATGAATATCTGTATAATTGCAATGTGTATTGTAGATAAGTACACAAACGTGTTCACCCGTGTGTGCATATCACAATAATACTATGAGCGAACCTTTTGGTATCTATCAAGTTGAAGTAAGCAGAACAGTTCGTTAAATTAATTCAAAAACGAGTTATCTCTCCTTTATAAGGAATAAGTTTCATTAGGGGTATTTCCATAACGCACGTCATTAATGACATAGTTTATGTATTTTGTAAGTAGACAATGTAGCAAATTATGGTGATACAACAGTAGAACAACATTCACAGCTGAAAGATATCTCTGATGGAAGTGATGACTTTAAATCAAAAGGAAACGGAAATCATTGTTTGCAGACATCGCTTTTACGAACGTTGATTTTACAATACCAACATGTTTACTTTTCACGCCTATTTATTCATGTTATTGCCACAATCTAAACAAAAGCTACACAGTTTTAAGTCAATAACATTGTATTAGATAACGTTCGGTATCTTCACTATAAATGAATTAAAACTACTCTAATCACTGCTGGAGCGTGTATTCACGTACAAATGTGTAATCTGGAGTTTTGAATATGTAGATCTGAAATTATCAAACGTTTTCACCTTGTACAGTACCCGATCATTTTTAGGACTTCATATTTGTGTTAATCATTGAACTACCTATGAGAGTGTGAGCAATTTTCGCTTTTCGTTGCTTTAACATATCACCGCCTGCATACAGACAGAACTTGTGTGAAAATGCATATTTGAAACCATAGGTACTCAGGCAATTGTTATTCTAAGTTTTAAACTACAGGGGTCAGTAGATTACTATGTTGCCAAAATTGAAACATTCAACTACATAGTTATTAAAAACGTTTCAAACGCGATACAAATGCTAGTCAAGAATACCGTGCATTAATAACATTACCAGAAAAGAATGCGAGCAAACAAACTAACCAAATTCGCGTCTACCCACTGATCCGATTTACATTCTGGCCCCGATTGCTCGAACATCCGTTTGTCAAGCCGGCTAGCTCAGTTT
The DNA here is from genome assembly GCA_007657795.1 of Dreissena rostriformis. Lineage (NCBI taxonomy): Eukaryota > Metazoa > Mollusca > Bivalvia > Myida > Dreissenidae > Dreissena > Dreissena rostriformis. The sequence continues at coordinate 20,397 of VMBQ01008239.1, forward strand.
GTCGACCTTTGGACTAGAGTGAAATGGGCTTCCGGTGTGAAACATTGCTTCCCAACCATGGTTATTTTATGTTTGAATATCTCAATGAGTAGGAAATAATAACATGTTTTGAAGCAACTATAAAGCAAAGATTACGTGCTATTAAAAAAAATAATATTGACAAGGTCGTTACTGATCAGCTGGTTTTGGCAATAAAAAGGATTGCTGAGGAAACTGAGGAAAATCTGCTAGCATTCATTTTTGTCTTCGTATTAGTTGTGCTAGAGTTAGATGTTCTGTTTGCAACAGAAACAGGAAATAATGACGGTTATTACTCAGAAAAACTTACTGTATTTGTGTCTACAAGTTTATTCCGATTGCAAATGAGACACATAATAATATTATGTAGGTTAGGGTTCAAAATATTTGGAAAACGAAATTTTGATTTTAAGTCATGATTTGACGTCCAAATCAATTAACTGCGCATTTATTACATTTTTATTTTATACGATTGTTAGCAAAAAAACAACATTTGATTATTCTTTTGCTATGTTTATCTTTGAGCCGGCAGCCTTTATTTCAAACAAAAGATATCTTTTATTCTGGCCTTAACGGATCATAAAACGATAAATTATACAATTTTACTAAATATTGTATGAACAAAACCATACATTCTTCTTGCGGAATACACTGAAATGTTTTGAATGGTATTAAATTATGGTTGAATACAATAAATATATAACTCAATTCCTTTTCATGCTCTTTTCCGTTTTCGTCATAAATTTATCTCTAACCGACTGTGTTGCACACTACCATACAATTTATTCATTTATTTATGTCTAATTGCAAAAGTGTATATAAAACTATGTGTACACAGCTTACCTATGTCATCAGAAATATAAGATCCATCAGATGTGCTATTACTTAGTCGCTTGTGACTATAAAAAAAAACTAGAAAGTTACTTATTTTTATGTGTGCTTAAAAAAAGCTGACAGATACGAGCTCATCGTGCAAATCAGCTTTCAAACGACTTGCGTCTCGCCTAATATTCATAATATAATATCGCTTGTTCCAGTCTGTTACTGGTAAAATATAGTCATACACTATACCAACCTATGTACAACTCCATTATTTCACGTATGCATAAGTGTATACGTACTTCTTTAAAATATAAAAATGTTGATATCACGAATAGTGCTTCATACATTTAAGTATTAACATAAAGTAAAGACCTCATTGAAATATGTAGTGAACATAGCATTTCATAGTACACATGGTTCTGTGTTTTTAATGTCAGAAAGTCCTTGGTGTATATAGTATGTTAATTTTGTATAAAAGTTAAATACTAAAACATCAAGATTGTATTTATAACATAAATACGAAATGGTTTAATCATATAGAGATAACTAGCCTTATGTTGAACACAGGTAAGTTTATTCAGTGAGGTTTAGGAAATCGTGGACATAGACCCTTACGAGTGGTTCATGTTTTCATGCCAAACAAAGTAATTTCAAGTATTCCTCACTTACCTGGTAAACGTTGTATAATCTCATTTTTGAAGTTTATATATCTTTATTTAGACAAACAAATGACTGGGCAACAACAACGAAACATATCAAAGACGTCATTAAAAGAAACATATATACGTCAATACACAGCAAGAGTTTGCTCTTTTCAAAAAAATAAAATAAAATACAGCTTTGTTTATACCACGGTATGTTGGGTTAGTTAAAAATAACCGTGATGGGATAAGAGATTTTTCATCAATAGCACATAACATCAATTACAAACAGACATAAATAAATAGCAACAGGAGAATAAAAAATGCACATTTTGTGTAATTCATGACAAAAATATATAACAAATAATTATATTATCTCTTAAAATAAATTATACTTGCCTTCGTGTCGCTTTACATGTTATTATTTTTATTTACAATGACGTGAATATGTTGTAGAAGTTCGATTTAGATCAATTGTTTGTTTAGTATTTTACACACGTCGACAGGTTGCATCCCTAACATGTAAATTAAGTGTTTACAACATTATTAAAAGGGATAATCTGAACAAACATTCATAAACCAATAACATGTCCAAATTAACAGAAAAGGGCAAATACACGTATTATGTAAATGATATAAATGCAAATTGTGAAGAAAATAACGTTAGATAAAGATGTTTCAACTTGTAGCAAGTATATAATTTCAGAAGCGAATTAGGTATCATATACAATATGATTATATATGGTCGAGGACAAAGTGAACTGTTTGTTTTTCAGTTCTAGGTTGTCAATGAAATTAAGATAAGCACCCGACAATTACACTTATCGACAAACTAATGTCAATGCATACAATATAACTTTTATTTTGAATTTCTAACAGAAAATTATACGTGTGCGTAATACGACTAATTTAAATCATTGTGTATGATAAGGTTTTCACATAATGTGGACGATAAATAAAATAAAAGACATACATATACCTAAGAATTATCATAGTTTGATACCAAAGGAAAAATAAACACATGCTATATACGGAATAACGTACATCATATCACGTTGTGATAAGTTTCTAATGTAATAATGTGAAACTCATGCGCAGTTCATCTACAAATCTAACACACAGTAATAGCTTGAATATGCTGCGAACGAAACTATGCCGGTAATTATAACACTCATAATAGTATGCATGAAAACAAGATGATCATCATGCGACATCATAGTTTAACATATTATACCATGTAATTATTGTATTATTATTTGACTTTGTCGTTTTCTTACTTTTCGGATGTTTATTATCACTTATTCGAATAATAGTGCACTATACACCACAAAATTAGCTATAATAATACATAGGTATACAACATCGCAATAATATGTAAATCATTCTCCTAAATTATGTCATTAAATGTCAACATGATTCGATCTTCATTAGCAAATTAGTATTACCAAGGTGGAATGTTTAATTCAGTATATAAGTGTAAAACATATAGATACTTAAATGTCAAAGTATGGTATAATGTTTAGCCTTAAACTAAACTTCTAAACAAAAGGTTTTTTATAATTCAACGTTTACATTTTATCCAAAGAATGTACACATACAGTTCAAAATATGAACAGCTTTTTTTTATTAATATAAGGCATATCACACCCATTTAAAACAACAAAATATATACTGCGTTCCACATAACAAACTATCACAACATACAAAATACGAGAAACAAAAGTTCCTATACGCAGCAACTGTTTAGTTATATACAATGCAACTAGCAAGTATATTATACTATTCAAAAGCAATCGTGTTTGTTTTATATTTCTCAATTTGTTGAATATTTTGTAGATGATCAATTAAGATTAATTGTACTTTTAGGGCTACACCTGAAAATCTTCCGAATCATACTCACAAGTTCACGCCGAAACTTTACATCCCAAAAGCTGTATATAAATGGATTAGCAACATTATTAAGAACGTTTATCCTAAACAAGAAGTCATTTGACACAGATGTGTGATTCAGACAAACCCGACCAGAAGTCCGAATCCACTGCATCAACACCGAGACGGCTATGAAAGGTAAATAAGTCACGATGAAAAACACGGTGATAGTCAGAACCACTCATATATTACTTGTGACATAAAAAAGAAATAAATGTTTTATAATATTGTACTGATAGGGTTTAACGCTAAAAATCTATTTATGATATAGTTTGCTTAGTCCTTTCATGTGTACATATTAACGTCATAAATGTGTGTATTTGATTAAAGTTACTGCGCACTTCTATGTTTTAAGCATGATAGCGTGGTTTATTGAAGTGATCTCTTAAAAACATCTGAGATTGTGTTGAGTTAATTTTTGGGAGTTATAATTCCTTGTGCTAGCCTTAAGACTGTGTTGTTTGTGTATTCAAACGATCTCATTTGTTCTTAAATTATCCATAACTTATTAAAAAAATATTTCTTTATGAATGTCTTTTCTTTCATACTTCATTTACAGTGTAAAACAAATGCATACGTTTATATTCAAGAAAGTTACTATAATTTTAGTAGCACATTCACACGTGTGCACGTGCAACACTGCATCGCATGGAAGGACGCAGGAAAATCAGCCAAAACATGCATAAGATGGCAAAAAACGGATAAATGGGATTTGCTACTGTCAATTGTATTCAACACTAATTTATTCATTTACACATTTCAGTTTATATCCCATGCTGATTTTTATCAATCAACGTCCTGTTACTTCATGAAATATGTTTGCCAAACAACCATTAAACACGCAATAAAATATGATCCGCGTCATGCGAAAATGGATCTTATGCAACATGCGACTAGTGTAAAATAATATGGTCAGGAGCTAGCCTGTGTGCCATAAACTACCGCAAGTTTCCGTTGTCTTATTAAAAGACAGCATAGCTTCTGACCAGACTGTGCGACCGCGCAGGCTGTTCTGAATCTATGCTGGCCTCATATGTCATAAGACCTATTTTCGCAGAACGCGGATAATATTTTATTCGACAATGTAGGAAATTTGAAACATACTCGCAGTATTTATGACAATTACTATAAGAATTTGCTTGTTTATTGCTATTGTAAAAGTAAAGTTGAGCACAATCAATTTTGTAATAACTTAATCGTTAACAACATGATCTGTATAAACATCGATTACATAATGATGAAATTAGGAATTCGCATTAAACTAAACGTATAAATTAGAATGTGTTGTTTTTATTCATTTTGTGTTTAACTTACAAACCTGTTAAATAGTGTTACTTCATGTTATCAAAAAAGCTGTTTATAATTGAACGACTTGTATCTGAAAGAGTTAATAATGACCCGTGTACATTTTATGTTAAACACCAAATTTAATCGAAACGGAAATATAAACGGGTCTGCATCGAAAGAACTTACATGTATGCATGTTGTTTTCATGCATTAACGACGTGTGGTTATAATTGTGAAAGGTTTTGATGTTGAATACAAATTACGATTTGATATTTGGTAGCTATAACTAATAATTATTTGTAAAATGTTATATTTTCCTCTGTCACTTAATTTGTTTTCGATCACTATTGATAACTAGTTGACGTGTAGGCTTTTATATTTCGTACAACTGGATGGTACATTGATAATAAAAGTGTGTATGTGGTCAATTGAGTTGCTATGAGGATATGCCTTTCTTAAATAGTCTCACATGCCTTCACATACGAGCCCAGTGTTTCTTTGTCATGATGAAGACTTTAATTTTTGATATACATGGAAACCTCTATATTATATCAAATTGATAGAATGATTAAGATCGTTGTCCTGCTCTTGACCTACATAACATCCTTTTATGATTACAAACTGAGTTGCACGAGTAAATGAATTGCACTATTAAAACATGAAGTTATAATCAGAGCAATATTTATAATATAAAATCAAATACATATTTATATTTGAAATACGTTATACGATTTGAAATGTATCATATTCGGAGAATATTGATCTTCATAAGATGATGCGTTAGCGTTTGCATCATTATCTAAAGTTGAAAGTTTTATTTAAAGCAAAGTATAAATGTTGAAATCAAATAGGATAATAATTTCATGTATCTTTAATATTTCTAAATATTATTTTTGGTATTGGTATTAATATTATGTTTAATTTTACAGCGCTAGGAAAACGATTGCGGTATACTGGAATCACTGTGGAAGTATGCCTTGTATGTCCGTCCATACACAAACACTTTTCCGAACACGCTCTTCAATTTTAAAAGAGTTCAAACTTGCATTTCTTGTTCCTTCTTATATGAATTTGTTCATGTGTGGTTGTATCATCAAATGCTAAAAATACATTTGAGCCTCGCTTTGGAAAAACGGGACTTAATGCATATGCGCACAGTGTCGTCTCAGATTAGCCTGTGCAGTCCGCATAAAAATAAAACTATCATATACGTAAAATATTTCAAATCTGTTTTAAGCAAGAAAAACAAAAAAAAATGACACAATTTGAACTCACCAGGATTCGAATCTGGAACATTTAGAAGCAAACTCTAGTTCTCTACCACCTTTTCAATCAATTTCTATTCAAACGAACCAGTTTTTTACAAATTGTTTTAGTCATTAGTGTTACTTTGATTATTTAAATGTGATGCATACGTTCTGATTTTGTATTTGTGCAACATTTTTTAAAGAATATTGTCATTTATCAAACTTTGAACACGTCCCTTTAAAAGCTATTCGCATAATACTTTGGGTGCGTATAGCGCATTTTTGTAAGCGTGATAAATAGTTGTTTTGTCATATCCGTATCCACAATAACGTTGGCTTACAACGAACGTTTCAGGTTACATATTGCAGTGTGCCACATAATTATTATTAAAAGGCAGTCTAGCGTTAAAAAGAAATGTACTTCATAACGACGAAAAGCACTAAAATATGTATGCTCTAAATAAAATCAACAGGGGAAAAGGGAAGATATCATCGCTTTCGTGACATTTCAATAATTAAATATTCGTCATTTGTCACTAAGACTGCAAATTATGTATTCATGCTAAGGACATGATGTAAAGGTACTGAATTACTGGTTCGATTAAACTCATTTTACTTCATGTAGTACACGCATAACAATTTTAAACAATATTGAAAGAACAAATACCCGAGAAGTTGATGAGAAAAGGTTTAATTATAAACATATTTAAATAAAATGCTAGAATTCATATAAGTTTTTAGTAACTTGTTTTCTTATCAATTATTGTATAAATGTAATTAACATGTGATGTTCAAAGTATCATAATAAATACTGTTTAAACCAAATAATGTGCTACCACAAATAAAAGTAAATTGATGTGAATAGTACAATTTTTTATATAAAATGCCTCGTTTGTTGTAAGTGTCGGGTTTATTAGAAGTCGCGTATTGGTATGCATGTAGTAGTTGTTTGTCATAGACAAGACAAGAGACACATATTTATTCAGACTTGCACAGTGTACATCGTCTAAACACTAGATATTTCACTCACAATTATGACACTGAGATAAACATAGTAATAAAATAACATAAGCAGCATCGTACAGCTACGAAAAGGCTAGGTAAGCTACGTGTTATATATGGAAGATTACTATTTGAAGTTAAGTAACAAAATTAGCAATATTATTTCTGAAAATTCAGAGCTTCTTTTACTGGTTCTACTAACATAATAACTTCAACTCGTTGTATTCAGCAATATCAACGTATAAAGGACATTTATAAACAAAATGAAATTCATCTTCAACATTTAATTCGTTACAACAAAGGCAATAACGTTCGTTTCGTGGTATATTTTGATCAGCATATCTTCCAGTTTGAATTCTTACTGGCAGACTCGAAGTTCGAAGCTTTGTGACGTAGTGTCTTTGTGATGTAGATAATAAATCTAAATACTTTTCATAAACAAACGTAGACTTTAACACACGGTACATATCTAAAATAGAGCTATTTTCAACGGATTGAAACCACTCTTGTCTTTAGGTATCAATTAAAACGGTTTTAAAACGTGGTATAAATATTTTAACATCGACAGAGCTTAGACAATCACCGTTTTGACAATCATATAATGCTTGTATTTAAATTGATTTTAAAATTATGTTATCAGTTTGAATAAGTTCAAACCAATATTTAACCATCTTAACATATCTATGAATAAATAGTGGGTATCTTCCTAACTCGCCGTACACTACATCATTACATAAAGTTTGCTTAATGTTAATTTATATATTAGTTAATGTTCTGGGGATAAATATATAAAAGAATATCCGAATAATTGACGGTTATGCTGTCATTTATGGCGTAACAATGTGCTTCTAAATATCGATCATCGACTTTAACTAGAATACATCATTTCAATGAATAAGGCATTATAGTTTCATACACTTACTGTTCAAATAAATTTGTAATTCATTTGTGGTAACATTTTATTAAACACTATTTATAAACGCACAGTTATTTCAATGTTTCCATTGTAATGCAACGTCGTGTAATATTTTTATGTTATTTATTTATTGAGTAAATAAGTATTATCGACATGGTACGTATGCAACTTTACCTTACACGCGTAGCAGGCATACACTATTTGCAATACCTTGACACGTACAGATTATTATTTGGTCCGAGAAGTCACGCAACCTATGTTGTATTTTATTTAGATCATTAGAGCTCAATAATACTAATTTCAAAGCCATTTATATTTGATCATTATTTGATAATTACAATAATATTTTCATAATAATTTCAAAATATCAATGTCAAAGCAACTTATGTCTGACAGCATGTTTATACTGAATGTGACACTGCAATATGCTGCATGTAACTTGACACGCTAATTGTGATCAAATTCACCCAAAGTGATTACGGAAACGACACTGCGACACTCCTATTGATCAAGGCAAACAGTGTTTACCAACCAGAGTAATCGAATTTAGGTGCAATAATGCCAGTTTACAACACTTCTTGAAGTTTCAGTGTGCTTGCAATTACAATTTCTTTCACGTGTGTTTGTGTTGTTTTAATGTTTGCCGTTTTCAACATTATTGCAGTAAGTTAACCAACTTACAGTTAACCTGGGTATCAGTACTAAATGCATATAATTATATACTTATACTTAAAGTACATGGGTGTATAGCATATGGGATAAAACCGGTTTAACAGCACCCAAATGTCATACTTGGCGCACATTTATTTATTTTATATAAATAAATTATAAACATTGTTAATGACAGATCAATATGTTTTACAATGTTTAAAAAAGAGCATTTCTAGCAACCATCCACACTCAACCTGATAACAGCGGTCACCTGCCTATAGCAGTCAGTCTAAAAAAAAAATAATACGAATATTGCTCTTAATAAAATGTGAGTATAATGGTCACCTGGCTATAGTGGCCAGTATATTGCACTTCGAAAGTCATTTTCACCTGTGCACAACAGTTACGTGGCGGTTATTGGAAGTGTGAAAAGTAAGCACTCAAATCAATCGGCGTTGTTGTCTCTTCCCTCTTTGAAAAAACACATAATAAGGTGTTGAGAAGGTATACGGTGTAAGCAACAACATTTAATAATGCATAGCTATACACAAGGTCTTCATTAGATGTTCAAACCATAATGCATGGTTATACGCTTGGTCTTCATTAGATGTTCAAACCATAATGCATAGCTATACACAAGGTCTCCATTAGATGTTCAAACCATAATGCATAGCTAAACACAAGGTCTTCACCAGATGTGTTGAAATGTTGATATATGTAATTGTAGACCGTATTTCGATGTTATGAAATAGAATTTCTGAAACAAATATTACATAAAATATATAATGAACATGCCAATATATATCCTTAGAAAACGATAGAAAAAAACACATACACACAGAGTAGGTACGGCGAGTCTAGGTTAAATAAAATACAATAAACGCATATTGATACAGACTCTCTCTCAGTATTTGGTGTATGCCGTACACCGATTCGCCGACTCCCTGCTCAAATTATAAATCGATTACAACAGTGTAGCGCCATCAAACAAAGAAACAACAAAACATCGCACATTCTATCTACTAAATGAAGTTATAAAATACAATAAAAACACTCAAAAGGATTTTGGCGACCGTACACCGATTCCATACGTCCTGCTTTAGCACTTGAACTACTAAGCAAGACATTGGTAACGGATGGATTCAGGTATGTCAAGTTTAAATTATGTATTAAGCATGAGCCCAACGATTTAAGATACAACTTTTAAACACGAATTAAATACCTGCATATATTTTAGCCAAACATTTGTTTCACGTGAACTAGTTTCGAAATTGCCTTTACAATCAATAACATCGTGATTCTGAAGCAAGAATGACATGTCGAGATCTGGTGATTATTCGGTTTCAGTAAATGCGCCTCGTTCTGGGCGAGACTAATATATAAATGCAACAGGCAAGGTAGTAATACACGCAGTATTTCCTTTGGAATATTGATGAACGGCCTTCCAAATACTTCTCCTTTAATAAGAGGTGCAAAGAAAATGGTCCATAAGGGTAAATCACGTCATTTAATGAACATTACTTTAATCAACGAAGATGTGTCTTCAGATGTATAGCTAGGAACATAAATATGTATCAAAAAACAACTGAAAAACACTAATAAATAACCAACATTTTGAAAAAAAATCGATAAAATAGCCAGTGCACTGTTATGAATCATTAATTGCCTACTTCTTGCGAGAAATATTTCCCACATTATGTCGGCTAATGAGAAAGCTCATAACTTGGCTTAGACATCTACGCTAAGCCGAACCACGTCCGTTATAGGATATATAAGGAAAAACCGAAAGGCGAGTCAACCTTTTTAATATTCTTGTAATTATAAGATAAACATTCGCCAGCTGTTTATGTACAAGCCTTATCCGATTCTCATTTTGAACCGTGTGGCGAAATACTTTATCCGTTGTATGTTCGCATTCCTCAAATTGCAGCCATGAAATCTTTCTTAATTTAAATCGGTTTACCTCACTGTATGAAGGCAACGTTCTCTCAACACTGAATGGAATGCAGAAAATATGTGCGACATATGTGTTATATGGTTAACGGGGCCTTGCCAAATGATTCTAATTAAACATGGAAAACATTGTTATGTTGCAAAATGAAGAAGGCATATTTTTTCAAACAAATGATATGAGTTTGCTAATCCTTATGCAGGTATATTATTCATTATAAAAACTAGAGATTTACAAGGCCGAGCAAAATGATTCATAAATTAAAACGGGTGATTTTGAAAAGATTCTTGATTTCGAAAAGAAGTTGAAAACTATGTATGCAGATAATGTTTACTAGAAATATACTAAACAAAATAAAATTTAATTTAATATTGGAACATTAACTTGGGATCAATACTGGCTGGACCATTTTAATCTCAGTTAACTTGTCTACGTGAAAAGACTTCCGGGCGATGAGGAGAGTCGTCTAATAATTTGATATTACAATAGATGTTAGCTGACATATGCATTTGTATTTTACATAGACATTCAAACAAGGATTGATTTGCAATCATTGCACAAACATCGGGACTTATGTATTGCATGCATATCTCTAATGTTTTCTGCTTAACAATGTGCCAAAAAAGAGATTATCCGCACATACTTGATTTAAAGTAAGCTTCAAATTAGGCTTATGTAACGCGTGCCTCCGATTCAGCGTAAAAGCTTGCGCTGTGGATTTCAACTGCCAAGCTTGAACTAGAATAATTAAGCTAAAAACGACCTCCATTTCTGGTATATTAACGCATCCTTTCTAGCTTTATTATCGAGTGTTCAGATTCTTCAGAGCAGCGCATAGGTGAGTTATTAGTTTACAACTTTCTTTTTATCTATTTTTAATTGTTTGAGAAACTTGATTAAAGATACCTGTGTATCTTAGAATGAACAAAAATAATCCCTTGAGACTGGTTATTACGAGATCATTTTTGAATATAAATAAGGATGTGTTGTCACTTCTTGAAGCAATGCCTTATTTTCTGGTAATTTTGAAGTCAATGACTACTAATATATTTATTTCTAAATGGGACTACATACATTCAACATATTTGTCAATAATTTGGAAAAATGAAAGACAATGACAATCATATTAAAGTGGCCATGCTATATTTAAAATTGGTGTAAAACACAATGGAAATCGCAGACATAATTACATCAATAATATATGTAAGGTTTTTGTTTACTAGTAATTTATCACATTGTTTCCGTGTAGTCGAACAATTACGACTATTCACACCAATTTGTATGAATGCGTCAAGGAAATTTTTTAATTGCTGTGAATTATGTTGATCAAATAAGGTATGACATGGCCAATAGGTCCCATATCATATGCGTGTTGCAAGATTGTATATTGAGGAAGAAAAATACGTGTGGCTTTATTGTCATGCACTTAAAATCGTTTTTTTTTATTTAACGTTTTTATCACAAGAAGTCGTTGTTTTAAACTGTTGCTTTCTATTGAAATCCATGTTAAGGGTACCCGTAACCTATCGTTTTTTAAACATAGCAAATGACACCATTTCCTTGTTTTAGTTATTCAACATCCACCCAATATCGATCTCTAACTGTAAATGCTAAGCATCGAAACATAAATCAACAACTGGTTACATTATTGCTAGCGCTCAAGCTACACATGCAACAAAAACTGTGTCAAAACATCGGCCAGTTTGTGACATGCCAATAGTATCGAATCCATATTTTGCCACAATATTCACATTGCGTTGGCATCTTTACAGCTAAACTGATTTAAACATTTAAAATATCAATATTTACTTGCACTAATTGTACCTTGTGCGTAATTATTTGTAAGTTACATTGACAACATATTATTTGTTAAACAAGCACGCCTTTTCTTGAGCTTAATCTGATCTTTAATATAAAATCGATAAGGAGTTGGCGAAGAGGGCCTTAGCTATATTGTTAAGAGTATTCATATTTAAAAAAAAACACACACACAATTTAGATTCATCATAAACACGTTAAGTGGTCGTATTATTTTGGGCTTATTCTATGTTGTTTTTTTCTAGTTTAACAAATCACATTATGTGACAAAAATACCTAAACTGTTCTGCTATCCTGTCACTGTAGGTACAACAATGTTCTCGGCAGTCTCTTTCTTGCTACTCGCGACGTTCATCGGAACGGCGTCCAGTCAGTATCCAACGGGATACCCATATCCATCGGGTATTGACATTTATATATTTGCTTAATTTTGATGTTTGATGATGTTTACATGTGGACGCATTCAAACAAATTAACACAAACTATTATTAAAATAAAAATACATGTCAAAGCATTATTAACATAGCTTAAAAACATGTCCTAAGTAAATTAAAATACATGAAATGAATTGTATTTTCGTTATATCCAAGCGTTAACCCATTGGTAAAATCTGTACAATTCATCTGCATACACTATTTTATTTGCACGGGCACTTAAAAGTCAAACAGCACGGATATCAATACCGAATACATGTAATTATTATGCACACAGTGTGTAAACATAATCCAAATAATTATGGTGTGGAATGTCATACAGTTGTGTTACACCTTTACCTTAACTATTTCAGTATGCAAACTGCCTGCTGATCCAGGGTCATGTAGGGCGTATTTCCAGATGTGGTTCTTCAACGCAGACACTTGCAGTTGCAAACCATTCATCTGGCGCGGTTGCCAAGGAAACGGAAACAGATTCGAGACGTGGTGGGATTGCGAGACCAGCTGCAGTCAATTTTGCTATAACAAATAGTACGCAACCACAGTACCACAGTACCGTTGAAAATATGGGATCATAAAGAGTAACTACTGCAAATGATTTCCTGTGCCATGCCACATGGATAATTCTTTACAATTACTAAATTAAAAAATTTACTAAATTAAAATATTTGGCGTTAATAAAATCTTATCCTATGTAATAAGCAGTTTCCATAATTAAGTTATAATTGAACAATCATCATCAACCTATTCTTATTGATCAGCTATGGCGTGCGCATGAAATATCAATCGCATTCGCACGTAATCACTCTCTCATGCACACGTAATAACTACCGTGTGCGCACAAATAATCTAGCTTGTTCGCACACAGTAGCTAAAGCGTGCGCCCTTACATTTATTGCGAACATACGCAATATTATCGCCTGCGCACGTAAAACTATCGCGAGTGCAATTTATTATATCGCGGGGATTAAACCCGGGTCGCTTAGGTACACGCGATCCTCACCTAAGCGGCCTGTGTTTAATCCCCGTTCCCAGAAGCATTAGCGTTTGGTTGGTTGTTGCCATACCGGGCAGGCGGGGTTTAATCCGGGTACTCAGACTCATTCCCATCACCCAATATCATACACAATTCAAAATATGTTAGTATAAACTAGAAATAGCTAGAAATTGCAGCTATAATTAAACAATTATTCCAAACTTTCATGAGTCTCGCAAGTTAGTTAGGTAGGAATGCTGGAGTAACCTCCGGATCAAAACAAAATGCAGCCTCAGACACGGAAAGACCTTATAAACGTCGAAATACACAATACATACACATCAAGTACGCGCATAATAAATATCGTGTGTGCACGTGATAACAATCGCATTCTCACGTTATAACTGTCGCTGATGAAATAGTTACTATGTCGCTGAAACAATAAACCCCAGTTTCAGCAGATCTGCCTTTGCTCAGCGAAGCGCGTACAAGATATATGCAGAACGCCGAGATGCTCGCTGTGCAGTTCCCAGCTACTTTTGGCGCAGTAACTTGGCCTACAACGCCATGTCAACGCGATTCGTGTTACCTTATTCAAAAACATCAAATATGTTGTCTGCACGAAGCAACAAATGTGTTGCGTCTTCTTTGTCCCTGCAAATGCTGTAAATTCGAGCCACACATGGTTTAAGATGGGAGCCATCGGCATGTTGTCGGGTTGGCCTCGTTTAAACCCTTCAAACCCGCTTATACACCATAAGAATGGTAGAACGAAGCCACCATACCAACACACATATATTTTGTGTCTGTCAAAAGCTTATCAGCATCTCAACATGCACATGTATTCCATATTTTCACTAAAGACACTATTTATAGCTTTTGAGACCTCGCACACACTTTCCTCAGTAGTGGGTCATCGTATTTGTGGAGGGTTGCCAAAATAAATTATAAATCCGTGTTCGTGTGTCCTGTGCCCGTTTTCACAAAAGTTAAGAGTTTTAATACCAATTTAAATACAAATAACTAAAATTTGCAACATCTTCAGCTAGACAATTGTTTTACTCTGCAACGTCAAGCTAGTGTTGTACACATTATGATCGAAGTGATTGTTTATGATAACAAACATGCGGTCTATAAGCTATTCACTACGAGACTTTTCTAACGCATCACGTATTCAAATCAAAATAGCTCCCTTATTTGTGAACGGATTTAGTTGAAATTTGGACGCAGAAAAATCAACACATAGTTCATACTTCCTGTAAATTTAATTGAAATTGATCAACATTAAAATATTAAACTGAACAAATTACAAACATCACTGTAAAAGTAAATTTCTCCAAATCGTACATCTTTAAATAATAACAATGTGCAAAGTAAAACGCATACAATTACACGCCTTATTGACTGACCGGCTTGCAACATACCAATTGAGCGTTTGCGCTGCTGAATATTCATACGAGCCACATTGTGTTTGTTTTTTTATTTAATGTTATAATACATAACATTAAATAAAAAACACACACTATGGCAGGAGTTAAAACCAACCAAACATTATGAAATTGAAATTACATAAGCATTTTGTCGCGGTTTAGTACATTTTTATAACGCAACACTTTTCAAACTTAAAGGGACTTGTTCACAGATGTTGGCATGTTTGAAAGTTTGTCATTAAATGCTTTAAATTGATTAATATAAACATCAGAACTAAACAGCTCCCATATAAAAACAAGAATAAAATTAAAAAGAGGACAAAAAGAGAAAAAACGTTAACCACACCAGAGATCGAACCACTGACCCATGGAGAAAAAGCCAAGCGCCGAAATCACTCAGCCATCCGTCTTCACGTGTGTGTGTGTGTAATTCATAGTTTATGTTCGGGTCGTCGTTGAGTCTTAACGACTACATTATGTGCGGACCTGA
>VMBQ01008240.1:0-34925 GCA_007657795.1 Dreissena rostriformis
CTTCAAAATCCGGTTCCAGCGCTCAAAGGGTTAACATTTATAAAAAAGGTACTTCATATCCATCAATACACGGTAAAGTAAGGGTTGAGAAAGGAATGTTCAAACTGTATTTTGGCCAAATTTACCTTTAACCTCTAAGCATGACATGTAATTTTGAGGTAGGGAGAAGATTCTACACACAAAACAGTCTTATAAAGGTGGAAATTCGTGCCGAGTTATTACCAAATTTATCAATATATAGCCAAGTTATGGCTGATTGAGGACATTTGGCAGACGGACAGACATACAATGACACTGCTATAAGCTGCCTCCTTCGAAGCATAAAAATATTGTACCCTGAATAACACACAAATTATTCACACAAGTAAACTGGATAAATAAGAGTTGTCTTACATGGTACATACATGTAAGCCTAATTTATTACTTAGTAGTGTGGTAACAAGGTTTTTCTGAGATTTAACCTGGCGAACTAGATTTTGGAAAAACGTGACCCAGATTCAATCTTGGCCTACATATTGTCTAGATAAACATTCTGACCAAGTTTCGTCAACATTAAATCATATTTGCGGCCCTCAGAGTGGTAACAAGGTTTTCTAAGATTTGACAGTCACAGAATGACCTAGCTTTCGGACTCACAGATTTGAAAACAGTCTAGAAAATGTCAAGATAAACATTCCGATGAAGTTGCATCAAGATTGAGTCATAAATGTTGCCTCTAGAGTTGTTACAATTATCCTTCTAAGATTTCACTTGGTGACCTTGTTTTCGGACGCACATGACCCAGATTCAAACTTGTCGTAGATATTTTCAAGATAACCATTCTGAACAAGTTTAATCAAGATAAAAATCATAAATGTGGCCTCTTGAGTGGTCACAAGGTTTTTCTAAGATTTGACCAGTTGACCTTGTTTTTGTGACGCATGCAAACCAGATTCAAACTCGGCCTTGACAATGTCCAGAAAAACATTCTGACCAAGTTTCATCAAGATTGGATAAAAAAGGGGCATCTAAGAGTTAATTATTTAGAGTGGTAACAAGCTAAAAATTGACAAAGCACACTGCAAGACGACGGACACTGGACACATGGTGATCACAAAGGTTCAGCTTCAGCATATCATGCTCAAGTGAGCTAAAACCAAGTTCCAAAATATATGGAAGTGGAAAGATAATTTAAACAAGACCCTTTATAATCATATTCCTAATGCTTTAATTTTTTGTCCTGGATTTTCCTTATGCCAAGGGAAACTACCAAAATTCATACCATTCTAGCACAATAAAACTTTATTTAGATCAGCATCCAAACAAAATACAGTACAAATATGGTAGAAAATGTATAAACAATGTGTTAAGTAAACAAAACAAATGTATGTCAGCCAGTGAATAAGCAGAACATTGTTGCCAAAGCATGGAATGAACACAACTGCTGGTAACAAAAGTATCTGACTATAAATTGCAGTATTCTTTTTGTCTTTTTTTTTTTCAAATAGGTTTTTTATATTGTTGTTTTAACTTTCATAATTGTAAAAAAGAAATGTCATTTTTTGGTTTAACACAAATTCTGGTAGTCACCAAATCTATCCAGAAAACCCAGCAAAGCAGAAGTAGACACAAAAGAAAACAATATAATAAATGAAAATGGTAATATAAATTGCAATTCTACAAAGAAATTCAGATTTTGAGAACCTATTACACTTTGTCAAATACTTTGTTACCACCAGAACTTTTGCAAAAACTGGACTTACAAAGGTAGCTCCTTTTGTGCACATCATTCAAGATTTGCTGACATAAGTTGAATATCTGTGCAATATGGACTCGGAAATCAACGTAAATGGTCAATATGGCTTCATGATTGCATTTGACAAAACATGTCATCTAATAGTTTACTATACGCAATATTGTTTACTAGCTTGAACTAGAATGTGGTATTGTCTGTAACCTTAAACACATCTCCAACACAGACTTTTCAATGTCATGATTCTTTACCAATCTCAACATCTATATAACAATCATTCCAACACTATAAAATTGTCCATCTTTGGCAGTGAAGGCATTTTGCCAAGTTTTGACACAGGCTTTTTCGCAACAGGTTTCTTAAACGGATTTCCGGGCGCATTAACAAACGTTGTATGGCCACCAAGGCCATCAAAACCTCGCTGAACAATGCTGCCCTTGTTTGTGTTCCTTTCACCTAGCTCTCGTTTCTTGAAAATATTCATACCCGCATAATTCAGCAACTGGTTGGAATCCTTGATGGCGGATTCACTTTTAAATCGTTTTAATTTCTGCGACGTTTTCTCTGCTGCAGATGTAATCTTTAACAGTTGTGAATTATTTTCAGAGTCATTTTCATCCACATCGTCCGATAGATGCCGCTTCCCTCCCTTTGTTTGTGTCTGCGTCTCCAATGCAGACTGACTGCGTGCAAATTTATGGGATGCAAAATTGAGTGTCTTTTGTACAGTGCTCTGGGCGGGGTTGAAGGTACCAGTCTGTGATACATCATCCTCTTGCGATTTCTGTGTTTTCACCGGGGACGGGGAGCAGAACATGTCTGGGGTGAGGCAAAAGTCATTGCTACCCTGGGAGTCAGGGGGCGTGGTTAGTTTTGGAGTAGAGGCTGAATACAATTTAAAACGAGAACTGTCGTTCAATAACTCATTGAAACTTGAGCTGTTAGTAGAGGTATCAAACTTTATGTCCTTGTTTTGTACAGACTGTAAAAGTTTATCACATTTGTTTCCTTCAGAACTGTCATCAGTTTTTACTTTTAACTTGGAATGAAAGCCATCACCTGACTTAGGCTCTGAGGTGGACTGTGAGGCAAATTTCTTAAGCTTCGTCACAAGTTTGCTATTTTTAGTCTTCACAATGTCTAAATGCTTCTCTGCTATTTTTAAATCGCCCTCTGAGCGCTCCAGCTGTTCACTCAAGATTTCACACTTTTTCTCCATTTCCTGCAATTTCTTGGCCTTTGTGCGTTCAGCCATTTGCAGTTTATCACAGTGATCTTTGTATTGTCGTTTCTCGTGTTTTGATTTCTCATATTCGCGTTTAAGGAAGGNGCCTGTGCAGTTCGCACAGGCTAATCAGGGACGACACTTTTCGCCTTATTCGGATTTTTGCTAAGAAGGGACTTTATTTAAACAAAAAATATTATTAAAGTGGAAAGTTTCATCCCTGATTAGCCTGTGTGGAATACACAGGATAATCTGGGACAAAAATTTACGCACATGCATTAAACCCCCCATCACAGAGCGAGGCTCCATTGAAAATGCAGTGCAATTTTTTACTTAAGAAAAAATGGTATCTACCTTTTCAAATGCTGTAGATTCAATTCTAGGCAAAGCCCCTGATCCTTAAACACAGGAATGTATCAAGTCTCGACACTCTGGTCTGTTGTAAGTGTTTGATTGGTTCTGTTGCACTCTAAATGCAATCTAGGTAAACATAACATAATGACATAAGAACCTTTATCAATTTTGGCCCTGACCTCCTAACCATTGATAGGTGTCTACATACTCTGCAGTGTAGCAAGATTCTGTTAGATCGTCCAAGCTAAGGAATTACGTGAAAACCTAAATAAATGTTGGCCCTGACCTCCTCATCATTGAAAAGTGTCTACATACTCTTTAGTGTGGCAAGAGCTCTGTTTGATCTTCCAAGCTTAGAAATTAGGTAATAATCTTAATAAATCTGACCCTAGGCCCCCTTACGCAGCTCATTAATAAATCTGACACACCTACCATTTAGGAGTGTCTCCACACTCTGCAATGTTGCCAGCCTCTGTTTGACCTTCTTGCACTCCTCCCGTTCCTGGTCCAGAGACTTCTGCTGACTCTCGTAATACTTCAGCATCTGCACGTGGGAACTGCTCGTGCTCTGAAATACAGAGGGCAGGGCTAATTGTCACCAACCAATCCTTAGTTTTTA
This sequence comes from Dreissena rostriformis, assembly GCA_007657795.1. Lineage (NCBI taxonomy): Eukaryota > Metazoa > Mollusca > Bivalvia > Myida > Dreissenidae > Dreissena > Dreissena rostriformis. The sequence continues at coordinate 3,931 of VMBQ01008240.1, forward strand.
ACCTATTTATTTGAGCTCGATTGCATCAAAAGCCAAAGGCTTATTAAAACGCTCTCAAGTCTGTTTCTTGGGTAGAACCAGTACTTGGTGTCTTTGAGGGAGATCTAAAGAATGCTCCCAGAGTGGGGATCGGTCCCGTGACCTCCAAATTGCTAGATGGAAACCATATCCTCTAAGCCACGGCAACATACAAATCCTTTAGACTTTAGACTCATGGTTATAAACTAACATTTTGACCACAGTTGCCCACACTTGCTCTTCAAGTACTTCATGTGTAGGACATAGGAGTTTTATCAGACCATCTGGGGACCCAGCCTATGACCATGCCAAAAAACTTGATTTTCAATTATTTGCCAATAGGTTTAGTTGAATTTAATTCAGTTTGAAAGCAAAGCCTGGGTGCAAGCTACCTTCACCCAAAACATGAAAACATGCAGGGTTTTTTTCCCCCATTTTGGGAAGTTAACCCATGGCTTTGGAATTGGGAATTTTAGCGGCATTTTCAAGAAATTGGGAAAATAAATTCAGTAGTCTTCTATTTTCGCGCAAAAGTCCTCTGATTTGGGAAATACTAATTTGATAGAACTCTTTAAAATAATTCAAATTAAAAGAACAAAATCATGTAAATCATTATTATATACTTTGTAAGATGTAATTGAATTAAAATTGAGATAAAATAAGCATTAGACACTTCTTTCTAAAAAAAACACATTTTGGGAAAAAAGTATACTTTTTGGGATTGGGAATATAGCCGTTTTTCGGCTATAAATACAGGCCAAAAAAAACCCCTGCAATCCAACTTTATAATTTCATTAAAATACCTCCATCCTTACAATCCAAGTTATTTATAAGAAACCCTTAATATATTTTGAGAAACAGTGACCTTGACCCAACTGGCACCAAATGCAGCGTCTATATGCAGGCTTGCTACATCCAAAGATTCATAAAAAAAACGACATTAACCTAAAAGTACATTAGAGGCTTCATTCTGATAAATTGCAGGTTAGAAAACGGACCATATGTAACAACCACTAAGGCATTAAGTGATATTTAACCCTTTGCATGCTGGGAAATTTGTCGTCTGCTAAAATGTCGTCTGCTGAATTTCTGAAATTAGCATTCTGTTTGATTTTTTTTTCCAAGAATACTATCAGAATAGCAAACAGTTGGATCCTGATGAGACGCCACGTTCTGTGGCGTCTCATCTGGATCCAAACTGTTTGCAAAGGCCTTCAAAATTCGGTTCCNCATTAAAGGTAGCCCTCATTACAGCACTCGTTTTGGATGTACACGCTGAACTTGCAATCCTATGCTGTAAACTGCAGGAGAAGAATTTTCTGTTGAGTCAACTTAGGCCATTAGTTGATGGCACCATTGCCAAACTAAAAGACATGAAAACTAACAATGGACACTTTTTGAAAGAAATGAAAACAAAAATAATTGTTCAAAATGGTGATGCAATGGTATGTGGGGAAAAGTTGTCATATTCGGCCAATATGAACTCTGAAATACAGAATGTCAGATTCAGCTACATTGGGCTCTTGAAAAATGTGAAAACTAGATTTAGAAAGTCTGAAACAGATGTATTTGATGACTTGACAAAAGGTTTTGAACCAATGACTGTGTTGAGCTTTAATGACTCTGATGAAGCACTCTAGCGCCTAGGAGCCTTCTATGGCATTGAGAAAACTGTCACCATTTATGGAAACCTGATTGAAGGGTTAAACAGAGAAGAAAAGCAAATACCATCATTGATAGATTTTGAGGAATTGAAACAAGAATTGCCCAGATTTAGAGGCATGACTTGTGGTGCATACTAAAATATACAACTCAACATCTGCGCAAATGTATTATTCTGCTCCACAATGACATTCTGCCAAACTTTGCCATACTTGCATCTGTGACTCTCTGCATTAAACTTACAAGTATTGAATGTGAAAGGAGTTTTAGTACACAGAACAGAACCAAATACAGGTCCTCTCTGAGTGCGGAAAAGCTCAACACTTTGATCACTATCTGCATGATGGGACCAGACCCACGCCTCATGGACATGACACCTTGTATTAAGCACTGGCAGCAAAAAAAGCGCCGAAACAGAAGGCTGTTCGCCGAATACAAACCCAGAGCCACTGCTTAGAAAGGTAAGAAAGTGTAAAAATAACTATGATTTACTGACTACAACTTGTTAAATATTAGTTTTATTCAGTTAAGAACAGTTACTGCTGTAACAACACAAGGAATGTGATATAACATTGCACAAGGAATGTGCTAGTGCTTGTTGAATTGTTAAAATGACTGTTTTGTCACAGAAAGATGGAACAATCTATACTTCAATTGAATACATTACTATATGTAGGTAAGTTTTTGAGAAGCTAAATGAATGTTTTATTGCAATTACCCTATTTAATTGTTTGTTTTGGTACAAATACCCAATTATTTTTAATATGAGCAGGTATAATACTTTTAAATACCCAATTACTTTATTCATTACCCAATTCATTCTTATTTTGAAGGGTATTACCCAAAAAAGCTTATCTGCAGCTCTGGCTCGATTGCATCAAAAGCCTAAGACTTATTAAAATGCTCTAGAGTCCGTTTCTGTGGTAGAACCAGTACTTGGTGTCTTTGAGGGAGATCTAAAGAAAGCTCCCAGAGAGGGGATCGTCCCCATGACCTCCAAATTGCTAGATGGAAACCATATCCTCTAAGCAACGGCAACCTACAAATCATTTAGACTTTAGACTCATGGTTATAAACTAACATTTTGACCACAGTTGCAAACACTTGCTCTTCAAGTACTTCGTGTGAAGGACATAGGAGTTTTATCAGACCATCTAGGGACCCAGTCTATGACCATGCCAGGAAACTTGATTTTCAATTATTTGCAATAGGTCTAGTTGAATTAAATTCAGTTTGAATGCAAGGCCTGGGTGCAAGCTACCTTCACTCAAAACATAAAAACATGCAGGTTTTTTCCCCTTTTTGGGAAGTTAACCCATGGCTTTGGAATTGGGAATTTTAGCAGCATTTTTTTTAAGAAATTGGGAAAATAAATTAAGAAGCATTCGCCTTCTTTTTGCACGCAAAAAGTCCACTGATTTGGGAAATACAAATTTGATATAACCCTTTATAATATTTCAAATTAAAAGAAATCAATCATATAAATCATTATTATATACTTTGTTAGATGTAATAGAATTAAAATTGAGATAAAATAAGCATAAGACACTTCAACACATAAGACAAAAATTCTAAAAAAAAAAAAAAAAAAAAAAAATATTGGGAATTTGTTTGGCACATTTTGGGGAAAAAGTATACTTTTTGGGATTGGGAATATTAAATAACCGCGGTTTTAACAGAGATATGTAATTGTTGCAAATTAACTTAACAAAGAAGGTCCTACAAAAGTGTGCTTGACTATTCTTAAGCTTTAATAGATTGATAATTTATAATGACTTTGAAACTAAATTTCAACACAAAACTTTAAAGCAAAGTCAAGATATTTATATAACACCTTGACCTGACTGGCCCCAAATGCAATTCAGGGTTTTTTCTCCACTTTTTGGGAAGATAGCCCATGGCTTTGGAATTAGGAATTTTAGCGGCATTTTCAAGAAATTGGGAAAATAAATTCAGTAGTCTTCTATTTTCGCGCAAAAGTCCTCTGATTAGGGAAATACTTATTTGATAGAACTCTTTATAATAATTCAAATTAAAAGAACAAAATCATGTAAATCATTATTATATACTTTGTAAGATGTAATTGAATTAAAATTGAGATAAAATAAGCATTGGACACTTCTTTCTAAAAAAAAAACATTTTGGGAAAAAAGTATACTTTTTGGGATTGGGAATATAGCCGTTTTTCGGCTATAAAAACGGGCCAAAAAAAACCTGCACTCCAACTTTATAATTTCATTAAAACACCTCCATCCTAACAATCCAAGTTATTTATAAGAATCTCTTAATCTATTTTGAGAAACAAAGACCTTGACCCAACTTGCACCAACAGCAGCGTCTATATGCAGGCTTGCTACATCCAAAGATTCATAAAAAAAAACAACATTAACCTAAAAGTACATTAGAGGCTTCATTCTGATAAATTGCAGGTTAGAAAACGGACCATATGTAACAACCACTAAGACATTAAGTGATATTTAACCCTTTGCATGCTGGGAAATTTGTCGTCTGCTAAAATGTCGTCTGCTGAATTTCTAAAATTAGCATTCTCTTCGATTTTTTTCTCAAAGAATACTATCAGAATAGCAAACAGTTTGGATCCTGGTGAGACGCCACGTTCTGTGGCGTCTCATCTGGATCCAAACTTTTTGCAAAGGCCTTTAAAATTCAGTTCCAGCACTGAAAGAGTTAAATGAATATCTATAATATATGTAGAGATAAGGCTTTGTTACACACAAACATTAACCTAAATTTTCGAAGATAATGGGCATATTTCTGCTAAATTGAAGGTGAGAATTATGCCCCTTGTACGCATGTTGAACATCTATAATTGCCACCTGTGTTTAAGCAGGATTATTCCCCCTTTAGTTAAAATTTGGTAAAAATATACGTGCAAGGCGCAAATTTCTAACCATCAATTTAGCAGAAATATGCCCATTATCTTTGAAAATTCAGGTTAATGTTTGTGCTTGTTGGTAAGTGAATGTACATAAAGACGTCACCTAGTCTTATTTATAAGACGTTGCCAAGAATTTAGAGATACTTTTTATATGGGCTAAATTCTTTGGAACGTCTTATCGGCCAAGGACCAATTACATGGTGGAAACCAGAAAGTTTAAATTTTCATCAATATGCTTAAAATTGCAAAATAATATTACCAACTCATTATTAGTTAAGAAGTCCATTTTTACCTCAAATAACGTCGAATTGAAGTTAAAAGGCATAATTTGTTTCAGTTAAACTTCTGCTTAAATCGCAATACAATCACTGACCTCTCGCCATGTTATGAAATATTTAAATATCAACCAATCAGAAGAAGGCATTACGGTGTAATAGGCTGCGTTATCGATTAAANAAGCCTGGGTGCAAGCTACCTTCACCCAAAACATGAAAACATGCAGGGTTTTTTTCCCCCATTTTGGGAAGTTAACCCATGGCTTTGGAATTGGGAATTTTAGCGGCATTTTCAAGAAATTGGGAAAATAAATTCAGTAGTCTTCTATTTTCGCGCAAAAGTCCTCTGATTTGGGAAATACTAATTTGATAGAACTCTTTAAAATAATTCAAATTAAAAGAACAAAATCATGTAAATCATTATTATATACTTTGTAAGATGTAATTGAATTAAAATTGAGATAAAATAAGCATTAGACACTTCTTTCTAAAAAAAACACATTTTGGGAAAAAAGTATACTTTTTGGGATTGGGAATATAGCCGTTTTTCGGCTATAAATACAGGCCAAAAAAAACCCCTGCAATCCAACTTTATAATTTCATTAAAATACCTCCATCCTTACAATCCAAGTTATTTATAAGAAACCCTTAATATATTTTGAGAAACAGTGACCTTGACCCAACTGGCACCAAATGCAGCGTCTATATGCAGGCTTGCTACATCCAAAGATTCATAAAAAAAACGACATTAACCTAAAAGTACATTAGAGGCTTCATTCTGATAAATTGCAGGTTAGAAAACGGACCATATGTAACAACCACTAAGGCATTAAGTGATATTTAACCCTTTGCATGCTGGGAAATTTGTCGTCTGCTAAAATGTCGTCTGCTGAATTTCTGAAATTAGCATTCTGTTTGATTTTTTTTTCCAAGAATACTATCAGAATAGCAAACAGTTGGATCCTGATGAGACGCCACGTTCTGTGGCGTCTCATCTGGATCCAAACTGTTTGCAAAGGCCTTCAAAATTCAGTTCCAGCACTGAAAGAGTTAAATGAATATCTATAATATATGTAGAGATAAGGCTTTGTTGCACACAAACATTAACCTAAATTTTCAAAGATAATGGGCATATTTCTGCTAAATTGAAGGTGAGAATTATGCCCCTTAAACGCATGTTGAACATCTATAATTGCCACCTGTGTTTAAGCAAGATTATTCCCCCTTTAGTTAAAATTTGGTAAAGATTTAAGTGCAAGGCGCAAAATTCTAACTTTCAATTTAGCAGAAATACGCCCATTATCTTTGAAATATCAGGTAAATGTTTGTGCTTGTTGGTAAGTGAATAAAGACGTCACTCATATCTGTAGTAGACCAAGAGATATGGAGTAGTTGCACGCAAACATTAACCTGATTTATAAAAAACAAGAGATGCTTGTGTCAGAAACACAATGTCCCCTATTGCGCCGCTTTGAAATAAAATTTCAATATATCATCTGGCAGGTATAGAAATTATCTCCCTTTTAAAGCTAATTACTTCCCTTGGATTGTATTTTTTGACTTTTGACCTTGAAGGATGACCTTGACCTTTCACCACTCAAAATGTGCAGCTCCATGAGATACAAGTGCATGCCAAATATCCAGTTGCTATCTTCAATATTGCAAAAGTTATGGCCAACGTTAAAGTTTTCGGACGGACGGACTGAGAAGTTCAACTGCTATATGCCACTCTACCTGGGGCATAAAAAGTACAAAACAGGGCACAATTCTAATAAACTACTTTTCAGAATTATGGAACTTTTTCAATGACCTCACATAATGACCCCAAACACAAGTTTGAAGTTTCTATTGAATACTTGTTGTAGAAACCGGGATATTGCATCTTTATCGTAAAAAAAAATTAAGAACAAAAAGGGACATTTACCACATTTTTAACTCCAAGAAAGGACATCATGCTGCTAAATTGCACATCAGAGTTATGGAACTTGGTCAGTGACTTCACACTGTGACCCTGAACACAAGTTTGAAGTTTCTATTGAATACTTGTTATAGAAACCTGGATATTGCATCTTTATCGTAAAAAAAAAATTAAGAACAAAAAGGGACATTTACCACATTTTTAACTCCAAGAAAGGACATAATGCTGCTAAATTGCACATCAGAGTTATGGAACTTGGTCAGTGACCTCACACTGTGACCCTGAACACATGTTTGAACTTTCAGCTGAATACCCAAATACACAAATTATGACATAAGTCACCCTTTTTATCGTTCTGTCGTGTCCTAGAGTTGGTGACCTTCAAACCTGCCAATACACCAGAATGATATAGCCGAAATCAGCCCATATATTTAAGGAAGCCTTTATGGTAATATCATTTAGGTGAGTAGACTTTTTTCCTTCTTAGAGAATGGCAGTATTTCACAAATGTTATTAGTTTGTGACTCAAATTTTCACAATTTAAAGAAGTTCGCAACTCAAATTTTCACAATTTAAAGAAGTTCGCAACTCAAATTTTCACAATTTAAAGAAGTTCGCAACTCAAATTTTNTGTAAGTAGTATACTGACTAAATAAAGGTGGAATGATTGATAGTTTTAGGTGTCCTGCTTTTTTGGTCAAATTTCCCGACAATTTCTGTATGGAATGTCCCGATTCGGACCTTAACAATTCTGGCATGTATGGATTTCTGATGTAAATTTTCGAATACTCCCCCCCCCCCACATTTTAAATCCAGGCCGATTGATGTTGTAGGAAAATATGATCCCTGCTTCTTAAATATGTTTTCAACACAAGATTACATGAATTATATAGATAACCTTAGATGTTTTGCATGTTATGTTATTCTGTGATTGCATTACATTATCGATTATTGTTCATATTGTTTATGAAATTATTTAAAATCTTGAAATAAAATGTGTTGAAAAAACCCCATAAACAAGAGATGTGTTTGTCAGAAACACAATGCCCCCTACTGCGCCGCTTAAAAAAACCCCAAAAAACCTAAACGCAAAACGTAAATGCAAAGTGTGACGGAATTTCAGAAAGACAGATGGACAGACAGACGGATGGACAGACGGACAGTGCGATCACTATATGCCACCCTACCGGGGGCACAAAAAAAACTAAATATCTGTTGTTGTAGTTGTTACAGAGATACAAGTCGTTTTTTCAGGAAAACCTTAATCAGAGAAATATGGTGATGCAAACTAATGCTGATTAACTATTTGACGTCGAGCTAATAAGAGTTCTATATAACATAAATTCAAATTGTAACCTCAAGTTTCAAGTTGTCGATTTGGTTCTGAATTTTGCTTTCATCAATAACCTCCCCTGAGTCTTCCGGGCTATCAAAGAACAACCTGGAAAAAATAACAAGATACATTATTAATATGCACATTACAACTTTCACTTCACCTATTCTACTCAAGATTTGCACTAAGGTGCACATTTGAAAAGTGCTTACTTCCATCCAGAGCTGGTTAATATAGTGCAAGTAATTTTGCAAATATAATATATATATAAATCAGATGGTAGCAACAAAGTGTCCAACTAACAATCAGGAGATCCCAGGTTTGATGCCCCAATCAAGGAGTATTCTCAAGATCTTCTCAGCATTCTCAAGACTTCTGTTTCTATTTAAACCCAAAGAAACTGACTCCAGAAAACAGCCTCAGGCTTTCAATGCAATTGAGCAAAAATAATTTAGTTAAAATAAATAAATCATGTGATCAACCAACCTCTGTACAATTTTCTTTCTGTCCACAGGCTGTCGACAGCTTGGGCAGGTCTTGCCAGTCTCCAGCCATTGGTTGAGACAGGCCGCGTGGAACGTGTGCCCGCAGAAAAGCGCTGATACCACCTGCAACAAGGGTGGGGAAATTTGGTCAGAATGTTTATTTTGACAGCATCTATACTGAGTTTAAATCTGGGTCGAGTACATTAAACAGGGTCAACTCTTTGAAAAACCATGTTATCGTCAATCTTTAGCTCGTTACCACTTTACGGTTCAATCTTGATGAAGCTTGGTCAGAATGTTTATCTTGACAAGATCGCTGCAAAGTTTTTCTTTAAAACAATGCTTAAATACTAAAAGCATTTTTTTAAGGTTAATATGGAAAATGAGGCCCAATATGGCCCCAAACTCTCCATTAAAAACAGTGGGCAATTACAGATAATGTATGCTTTCGGCTAAAACACGGTATTGGTGCTGATTTGCATTTTTTTATGTTATATCCATATATCTTGAGTTATTATCCGGAAACCATTTTCCTATTTCCAGTAACTGTGACCTTGACCTGTGACCTTTGACCTAGTGACCTCAAAATCAATAGGGGTCATCTGCAAGTCATGATCAATGTTCCTAAGAAAGTTCATGATCCTAGGCCTAAGCGTTCTTGAGTTATCATCCGGAAACCATCTGGTGGACGGACCAGTGGTGGTGGTGAACCATTTTACTGTGTTGAGTCACCGTGACCTTGACCCTTGACCTAGTGACATGCAAATCAATAGGGGTTTCCTGCCGGTCATGACCAATGTCCCTATGAAGTTTCGTGATCCCAGGCCTAAGCTTTCCTGAGTTATCATCCGGAAACCATTTTACTGCTTCAGGTCACTTTTACCTTGACCTTTGACCTAGTGACCTCANAATAGAAACCTAAAGGCAAAGTGTGACGGAATTTCAGAAGGACAGACAGTAGATCACTATATGCCAACCTACCCGTGGCATAAAAACAGACACAGCCAGCCTTTTTATGGCCATTTTGGAGAAAAATGCAATTTTGGAGAAAAATGCAATTTTGGGATTGGGAATTTTTCGTGCGAAAAGTTCACTGATTTGGGAAAAACTAATTTAATGTAACTCTTTATAATAATTCAAATAAGAACAACAAAATAATAAAAATTCTAGTAATACACTTTGTTAGATGTAATTGAAACAAGAGCACCGTCGAGCGGATGCCAACGCTCGGCTGTGGGTGCTTGGATTTTGTATTTTTTGACCTTGAAGGTCATCATTGACCTTGACCTTTTCACCACTCAAAATGTGCAGGTTGATGAGATGCACGTGAACAACCAAAAAAAAAAAAAAAATTGTTTTGACCTTTGACCTTTAAGGATGACCTTGACCTTTCACCACTCAACATGTGCAGCTCCATGAGATACACATGCATGCCAAATATCAAGTTGCTATCTTCAATAATGCAAAAGTAATTGCCAATGTTAAAGTTTTCGGACGACTACGACAACGACACGGCAGACGAGAGGGCTATGACAATATCTCGGGTTTTCTTCGAAAACAGCCAAGCTAATAAAATTGAGATATTACATGTATTATCATTAGATTTTAGACACTTTTTAAAAATATATATATATTTTTTGAAATGGGGATTTTTTTTTTTATTGGGAATTTTAATTACAATTTCTGTTTGGGAATGGGTCCTGTAGATACGCCAGGAAAAGGCCCGACAGTTAAAAAAAAAACGGAAAGGGCAAGGCACCTAGCAGGTTCAATCCCCACTGTAGGAGCGTTGTTTAGATCTGCCCTAAAGACACAAGGTAAAGACACAATTCCTACCCAGGAATTGAACTCGAGAGCGTTTCGATAAGGCAAGCCTAGGCTTTCGATGCAATCAAGCTAACATAAAAAGGTTGAAACTAAAAAACAGAAACTCGGTATAATTAGTCAAGAGGCAAGTTAAACAATTTACAAATATTGCATATTGGATTTAGGTTATTACGGGGATATCTGTATTTCTACACACCCATAGATAAGCATGTACATAAAAGGTTTGGGTGTGCATTTTTGTCAAAAATGACAAATACAGATTGCCAATTAGTTGCAATAATTCAACTCTCAGCTTTACAACCCATAGGGTTGCTGAGAGTTGCAATGCGCTGTCTCTTGTCCATCGGTGCAAAATTTAATCAACAATATAAGGGTTAAGGAACACTGGAACTGCAAGAACTTATCAAAGTTTACCTGTCTTAACCACAAACTCATGCAAATGGTACCATTAAAGCAAGAAATAATTGCTTTTTATTGACTTTGTTTATCTTTCGCACGATGTATCCATCATCTTGCAAAAGGGAAAAAACTGACCCAACATTAGTAAGGTCGCACTAAACCAATATTTTGTGCATCGAATTATGTGATGCAGCCTATTAAAGTCGACAACGATGTGGTATTCGGTACAGAATACACTGTTTCAAATTTAAACATAAAAATGTCAGCGAGAGAAGTGTGTTGAAACATCGTCGTGTTTTTATAGGGAGCATGCAAAGGATAACATCCATAAGTTGCCATTCAGGTATATTTAACAGGTTTATGAAGTTTATTCATTATTTTCCTCAATTTGTCTCGAACTAAGTCTGTTAAGTGAAGCGCATGGATTCCGTGTGCTGAACTGCACTCATGTTCAGGGACTACCCTAGGCCTTAAAAATAGGGAGAAGTGACTTCTCCTTTTTTCTGAAACAGGGAGAAGTTTGGAAAATCAGGGAGAAGTGTGTGCGAATAAAATCGAATTTAAGTTTTTCAAAAACAAACCATGTTCATTTCACAACTTTTATTATTTCTATCATTATACTATGTTTATTTGTAACAACAATAAGTTCTCAATAAAATCTACTTCATCATAACACATTTAAGTCATTTAAGTAATTTAAGATATGTACGGGTAGCACCTTTTCATCACATATTTATCGTCATTATATTTTCATCATCCCTATGACTGCTTTTGTAAAAAAAAAAAACACAATCTTAATGCATAGAACATCTAGTATCAAGTCCATCATCATCGAGTACAAACAACTCATATTTTCAAATTTAATTACATCCTTTCATATTAATATATTCTTGTTACAAACTACTTTTACCTAATTTTGTATGGTAGTCTATTTACAATTTAAAGTGTGACAAACACCTAAATTATGTTAGCCAAGTTCAAGCTTGCGTCCAATTAAAACCCTCATTTCACTACTGTTATTTTAATTAGCAGCCCAAATGCCCGCTGTATCAGTGCCTTCTGTCACAGACAATTGGCTTTAATAAACCTAAAGCACTAAACGGTCCCCACGGTATATTTATTATTAAAATTCTCGACGAAAAAAGCGTGACAAGCATCTTAGCAGACTGATGATGAAAAGCGGGTGTAATCCACGTGGAAATTGTGCATTTCATGCATAGTTCATTTTGTAATCTATCTATCTATCTATCTAATCGAAACACACTTCCGAATTTTAATGTTAACACGATGTTAAAAACTCTCTAAACCGTGCTCATGTATATTTTGTTTACCCTTTGTTCGATCTGATTAAAAGCGCGAAAATTATGCGGGACGTGTACACAAGTCACGTTATCCGCATTGAAAGCGAGGGTGTACTTACTTTTGTATAAAACCTAAATGAAATACGGGAATCTGAGCGATGACAATTAAATAAAACATCTTAATGATTTATGTATGTACCCACAAATAAAACAATGTTCTAAATGGAAAATCATTGAGATGAAGTAATTGTTGGCATTACGTCGATACCGAAACGTTAACTCGCATTTGTTCCAGACCCACGTGGTCTTGTGTAATAAGAAGCAATGTGCACATATTAGCTAGAATTTCCACTGTGTAAATNCGCATTTCGCTTGGAATCTTTACACATGTAATTAGTAGATTGCAATTACTAGATTGCTAATATTATGTTTTTTATTCTCTTTTGTTTTCAGTCATCCAAGGTTAAATCAAATTCTGAGAATGAGATCAAGACACTAGGTTTTGGAAAACAACAAATTTAAACAGGGTAATTTGGTATGGCTTGCAAATAAATCAGTGTTCCTAAATTCACACAGAACAAGAGATGTGTTTGTCAGAAACACAATGCCCCCTACTACGCCGTTTTTTTAAAATCGAAACCTAAACGCAAAGTGTGACGGAATTTCAGAAGGACAGAGATTGCGATCACTACATGCCAACCTACCGGGGGCATAAAAACAGACACAGCCAGGCCTTTTCATGGCCATTTTGGGGAAAAATGCAATTTTGGGATTGGGAATTTTTCCCGCGAAAAGTTCACTGATTTGGGAAAAACTAATTTAATGTTACTCTTTATAATAATTCAAATTAGAACAACAAAATAATAAAAATTCTAGTAATACACTTTGTAAGATGTAATTGAAAGAAGAGCACCGTCGAGCGGATGCCAACGCTGGGCTGTGGGTGCTTGGATTTTGTATTTTTTGACCTTTGACCTTGAAGGTCATCATTGACCTTGACCTTTTCACCACTCAAAATGTGCAGGTCGATGAGATGCACATGAAAAACCAAAAAAAAAATCAAAAAAAAGTTTGACCTTTGACCTTGAAGGATGACCTTGACCTTTCACCACTCAAAATGTGCAGNTTTAATTACAATTTCTGTTTGGGAATGGGTCCTGTAGATACGCCAGGAAAAGGTCTGACAGTCCACAAAAAAACGGAAAGACAAGGCGTACTGTACTCCTAGCAGGTTCAATTCCCACTGTAGGAGCGTTGTTTAGATCTGCCCGAAAGACACAAGGTAGTGGTTCTACCCAGGAATTGAACTCGAGAGTGTTTCGATAAGGCAAGCCTAGGCTTTCAATGCAATCAAGCTAACATAAAAGGTTGAAACTAAAAAACAGATTCTCAGTATTTGTCAAGAGGCAAGTTAAATACTTTACAAATATTGCATATTGGATTTCGGTTATTATGGGAATATCTGTATTTCTACACACCCATAGATAAGCATGTACATGTAGAACTAAAAGGTTTGGGTGTGCATTTTTGTCAAAAATAAAAATGACAAATACAGATTGAGAATTTAATTAGTATAAATTAAGATGTTTAGCCCCAAGACGTTTCTGTCCTACTACTATAAATGAGGTCAATAAACATCGGTAGATAACTAGATTATGTCTAATTATTTGTACTACATCCTAGACTTTTCCCCCACAAATGGTCCGCACTATCATTGCGATTCATTTTGAGGCCACACATATATATGACATATTGTCAAATTATTTTATTTAAAATATGTAAGCAAACTTATTGAATATTACTAATTGCGTTGTAACTAAACAGATTGCGTTCCCAATTTTCTTTGCGATTATATAATCCGAATAAAAATTGTACGAAACTCTGCAGGGGCGAAGTTTATGTTTTTATTATAATAACGTCACGAGCATCTTTGTCAATAATTGTCAGGAGGATCTATAAACATTAATATAAAGAGTATTACATCTGCTATCACATTCTTTTTGAAAACATTTTCCTCTTCTAAACTCAATCCAAATATTGAAATTTGTCGGTTTTGTTCTGATGTTGACGTTCGCGCGGAGAAATAAATAACATTTTTTTAACGACATTATTTTTTATAAATTGATAATGTAACAATTCACACAATATGTAAAACTATTTTGTACTGCAACAAATTAAAATAATATACTAATATAATATATTTTATAAGTTATTATGATTTATAATGAAATTTGTGATAGGCAACCTTTGGACATTTCGAAAATTTATTTCGTTCAAATAAATTGTGTACTCACTGAAGGTCAGCACAGAAGCATGGGATGGTTGCATTAGAGTGATTACAAGGAACGATGTCACATTTATTTAAGCTGTCAAGCCGTTTGTACGTTCATATCTTGAAAGAAAAGCCTATACCATGTGGAGCATGCATCCAGCTCCGAATAGGTATAATTAATTGCGATAGAAACTGTTGTCAAACCGTTATTTACTTTGTATCCGAATATATTTGTCCGAAAGACATTCACTTTATATGGCACAACACATACTATCTTGTGTCTTCTTACTCTTCTAGGGACTTTTAGTAACGCTTACAGCTTGTTGATCCCTTTAAACTTCTTTAATGCAAAAGTGGATTCTATATTCTAAAACACATAACTGATTTTTNAATACATGTAACATAATCAAACAGAATTTGACTCTGAGTTTTCTTAAAATTGATGAAAAACGATGAATGACTTAAATAACATTAAAAAAGGATGTAACGCCAACTGATTGCAAGCTAGTGTTACTTCATTTTTTTTTGACGATAAAGAACAAAAATGAGAGACGAGTTATAACTGTTAACATAAAAAAATCATATCCAAAAGGACGTAACCCCAACTCATTGCGAGCTAGGGAACTTTTTTTTTGATCGGGACCGGTAATGTTGAAATTGAATAAAATCATCCTTTATTATTAACAGGTCTTAGCAGACTTGTATGGGTTCTGGACTCCTTCTGGTTTTGCCTAAAAATGAAACAAGACAGAAAGTTAAATAATCGCTTTTAAAGTAATGACATAAATGTGAGCGCTTTACATCTAACTTGCTAAACATCATCTGCAGACAGTAATGAACGTGAAAGAAAGAACGTATATATCGTTAGTCTCGATGGAACATGACGTATGTTCATGTTGTCAAAAGCTACTTTTTTTTAATTCATGCACACAATGGGCATTTTTATATATCAATGTTGATTTACCGTGTTAATCAGGTTTATAAAAGTAAAACTGATTAATTACAGGATAAATTAGGTAATAAATTGAATCTTGCAAGGCAATGTACTTAATGTGCGCGGTATACAACACCTTTTTCAAGTGTTGTGACAAACACTATAACACCTTTCACACCTCTTACACACAGATATATTACCCGTGAAATATACCGACCACAAGTGTGAAAGAGACGTTAATTGTGCCAACTATTAGAAATCTAAATACCAAATGATATAACGGATACTCGCTTCCCTGAATAGCATGTTCGGTGTTGCCATCTTTCACATGAGTCACACGAAATTCCTTGTTGTCGCGGTCGAACTGTTAACGCACACTTGATACACATACTTGCCATTGCACAAGTATAAACTCAAATATATTTAATACATCCGTATAGTAACAAAAGGGTCATAATGATGGACTAGATGGTCTAAGGCCGATATGTATATGCTCGGGAAATAATTCATTTAATGCATATTATGCATATCAGTAACAGTTATGCAGATTATGCTCAACAGTTTGCTTTGAACAATACATCCTAAGCTAGTTTAATTCCTTTAAAGTAAACTGCATCAAGGACTTCAAAAGTGATTAAAAGTAATCAAATAACTATATTATTGTTATATAATTATAGTATAATTACAATTAATCTAATTTCTCAAAAGAGACGTTATAATCATAATTAACTTATGCTCATTCATCCAATCTCGCACGCAATCAAATTATTTTCTAACAAACATTAAGTACCAACGCAATCAGTTATTTGTGAGATAGTTAAACGATCAAGAATTATTATAGAAAACGACGCAATCAATGTCTGTATGTAGCTAATGTTTATTTGAGTGTAAAATAAATCCTTTAAAGTTGTAACGACATATTTAACTATCCAAATAACGAATTTATATACAGAAAACAACAGAAGTACATTTAATATATATATATATCTATTTCTCTTCCCCTTCGGATTTTCGAATGGGGCCGTTTTGACCAACTTTAAAACTGACTTTGGGGCCGTTTTGACCAAAGTGGGGCCGTTTTTACCAATTCTGGGGCCGTTTTGACCAAATTTTGGGTCGTTTTTACTAGGGGACGTTTTGACTAGGGGCCGTTTTGACTAAAATTGTGTACTCACTGAAGGTCAGCACAGAAGCATGGAATGGTTGCATTAGAGTGATTACAAGGAACGATGTCACATTTATTTAGGCTGTCAAGCCGTTTGTACGTTCATATCTTGAAAGAAAAGCCTATACCATGTGGAGCATGTATCCAGCTTCGAATAGGTATAATTAATTGCGATAAAAACTGTTGTCAAACCGTTATTTACTTTGTATCCGAATATATTTGTCCGAAAGACATTCACTTTATATGGCACAACACATACTATCTTGTGTCTTCTTACTCTTCAAGGGACTTTTAGTAACGCTTACAGCTTGTTGATCCCTTTAAACTTCTTTAATGCAAAAGTGGATTCTATATTTTAAAACGCATAACGGATTTTTCTTGAATTATTATTTATTGGAAACAATTTGTTTTAAGCAGTTCATCATCATGATCATGTAAAGAACTACTGTAAGATGCAGCTGTTTTCTAGAAGTTTGCTGTAATTTGATAAGTCTATTTATGGAATTATGGATCCGATGCCATTGTAATTATTAATTGAGCAAAAACACACACAACATAATAATATTTGTAACAGGTTCCAAACACATTAGAAATAAAAGTGGGTTCCAATACAAGGTTGAAGACCACAAAGAAGGACAGCCAAGGCAGTACTTAAAGAAGAAAGAATCCCACGAACAACCACATTTGCAGCTTCTCAACAGTATGTAACTGAGATATGTCCTGATTAAAAGTCCTTTTGCACATTCACTATTTAACTTCCAATATTTGGAGTTTTGTTAGAAAGCTGCATTCTGATAAATACTATAATTGCTCATAATGGCCTTTATAATAATGTTGCTTTTGTATGTGGTCATTATAATAGCTGACCTTTCCATAGGGCTTTAAAGTGCAGAAGTACTCCAGTGCATGGATTATCAAATCAGGAGTACCCCTGTACCTTATTTTTGTGTGTGCATCTTTTACTTGTGGAATAATGCTTTTAATTAATTAAGGTCACATAAAATGTATAAAAAAATAATAATTCATGAGTCCTGGGACTCAATAACTTGCAAATATACGAGTCCCCAATTTCAAAGAACTAGTCCAAATATTACACTTTATTATTTTTTTTTAATTTCAATGCATTTTTGGGACTCACATAATTCGAAACTTTGCATCCCCAGAGGTTTTTGTGAGTCCAGGACGTGGGACTCGCAGTAAAAAAAATCACTGCAATTGCCAACTGTGGGTCTGTGCCAATGTGGCTTTACAGAATCATGAGGCATAGGAATAAATCACTATGATGTGTACAATAAAGGAAACGTATGATTTGCATGTTTCAGAAATCAGTTTTCTATATTTGTTTAGCCCTTTCTGCAAGAGCTTCTCAACTATCAGAAAATGGCACAGAAAAGCACAAAATTGGACAATCACATCGTGCTGATCATCAATCACAAACATTTGTGCAAATAAGACACCGGAGCCCTGATAGCAAGTCAAAGATGCAAAATCAACATGCTGTTAAGGCTACAGATGATGTTCATCTAGAGTCGCCTAAACCTAAAGAACTTTCAGCGGAGGCCCTAGAAAGAAGACGTAAGAAAAGGTTGAAATATCTGTCAAAGGAAAAGAAATTTCAGGACGCTTTAGATGAATATTATGGAAGAAAAAATGGCAATTTAAAGACTCAGAAAGTTCAGGAAGGTACCAACCTTTTCAGTGATATTCATAAGCAGAGTAAGAACTTGGCTAGACTGTATCTTCCTGCAGAGAAACAAAACCTGGATGAAGCTAGAAAGTGTTTTAAGTTTGAAGAGAAACTGTCGAAACACAGCGCAACTCCTAGTAAAGACATTTTTGATTTCCTTTCAAAAGCAAATGAGGATTTAGAGATGGATGCTGAAGTAAGGAATATTTGGAAAATATTATTTTTTTTTAACAATTTATTTTGCCATACATGCTATTATGATTGTGCTAACAATATTTCACAAATTAGAATATTATGTTCATACTCCAAAATATACTTAACTATACAAGAAAAAATAGACTACTTTTAAAATTTAAAACTCAACATCATAAGCAGTAATTATAGGTGAACCTTTTGAAAATTTTAAGATAATAAACATAAAACATGTAGTTCTTGAACTTGGATTTTCATCCAAAATATCCTGTATTTATTTTTTTAATTCATGGATTTTTGTTGGCTATAGTTTGTTTTTTTTTATAACGGCTTGGATTTTTGTTGAGAATATACCAGTCATTACCTTGAAGATTTATTTGCAGTTGAGTGAGGCAGAAGCTGCAGAGTCGCCATCCAAAGATCACATGCTTCCAGATGAGGAATGGAGGTTGTTAAAAGTAAGTTGGCCAGATGAGTCACTATTGTAGCTTGCTTGGCATTTTAAAGGGGCATATTGATGACATAAAATTTAGTTTAAATATAAATGCACGTCAGCTTTTTTTGTCTATGTAAACTTTCTTAACTAAAAAGGTTCCTTCCCAGTCCAATTTTCTGTAAATGTTTGTATCTATAATTTAAGAAAATTCAATCTTATTGTTGTAGAGTCTATTTATTGTAATTTATTGGTTTTGGTGACTTTGGCATAAATAAATAAAATTTCTAATTTTACTGACAACAATGCTGAATTTCTTTATTTGACCGGTTCCAATAAAAAGTTTTGAGTAAAAATACTGCTCATTAAGTCGCATCTTTTCCTACTTCAAAAACTTGTCTGTTTTCAAATTTGTATTCAATAAATATGTGAGGCAATTATGCAGAAACCTGTGCAATTGTCCACATATGATTTCATGCTCTGGGACAGGGCTTTTTTACCATTTTTGGGAATATGATCTATACCAATGAAATTAGGAATTTTAGAGTTGATTAACCTGAAATTTGGTATAACCTTTTGATTAAAAAGATTGATTAAATTCAAACAATTATTTATAAAAAATAAAAAATAAATCCTGAACAAAGATAAATAACTAAAATGGTTTTTAGAAATTCAAACATCTTTATTTCTATTCCAATTACCTCTATTTCCAAACACCTTAAACTATCAGTCTGGAAATTTTGGACTTGATTAGGAAAAAATTATACTTTTTGAATTTGGGACTTTTAGAACATTAAAAGCAAAACAGTCAGCCTAAAGAGCCATGGAAAAAGAACATTGTTTTCATTCTCCAGCAACTCCGAAGGCAGTACCGCCACCGCCCTGCCAAGCTCTGGTCCGAACAGGAAATGCACGAGTTTGAGCGAGAACTTGACGTCTTTCACGAGGAAGGGGAGATGATGCTCCACGACGGCGACCATCTTGTTATCCCTGATGACCTTGACCCTAGCTCACTGGAGGGCGTACTCACACGCAAGGTAGTTGTGTGCTCCACCAATAGCGTCGTGTTCTGAGAAAACTGGGCATAATGCATGTGCGTAAAGTGTCGCTCCAGATTAGCCTGTGCAAACCGCACAGGCTAATTAGGGACGACACTTTCCGCCTAAACTGGATTTTCGCTTAGAAGAGACATCATTTAAACGAAAATATCCATAAAAGCGGAAATTGTTGTCCATGATAAGCCTGTGCGAACTGCACAGGCTAATCTGGGATGACAATTTTAAGGCACAAGCATTTTGCCCAGATTTTTCAGAACACGTCTCCAATAGTCTCGCTATTATTGTGTTTTTTATGCCCCAGTTAGGGTGGCATATAGCAGTCGCACTATTTGTCCGGCATTTCATTTTCCAGACTTTTTTTCCTAAACGCTTATATCAGATATTGACCTGATATTTGGTGTTTGAGTCTACCAACATGACTTACAGATGAGGTGTGAGTTTCGTTCCGGTCCATTGATTTTTGTGTGGCTTCAATGTGCAGTAGGGGGCATTGCGTTTCACAAACGCAGGTCTTGTTAGTGATGTATTTAGCATTTTAACTCTCTGTTTTTATGCCCCCGAAGGTGGGCATGTAGTGATCCCACTGTCCGTCTGTCCGTCCGTCTGTCTGAAATTCCGTCACACTTTGTGTTTAGGTTAACATTCTTGTTTTGTATTGCCTAATAAATAACTGCCATGGTGTTGCTTTGCTATTAAATGCCTTGGGCTAATGCACTCATGGTTTACTTTCTAAGTATTTAAACTCATTATTTACTGATGACACTTTCGGCTTTTATGGATTTTTTTGTGTGGACTACACTGGCTAATCAGGGATGACACTTTACAGACATGTATAAAGCCCAGTTTTCCCAGTACATGGCTTATTTTCATGTTCTGCCATTCTTCAGGCTCTTGAGAAGAAGGAGAAGCTTGCCCCTGTCAAGCCCCTGAAGAACCAGGATGAGATCTTGAGCACCGTGCGTAACGAGCATCAGAACAACAGCCTCCTGGCCTACGTGGATGCCTGCGTGTCGACGGGACTCGTATGTTCTTTATACCCTTAAGTGTTTTTTTTCGTTCAAAATTGGGGCCCTTACTTGGCCCAATTCCCAATGGAAAAAAAGTATTTTTTTTCCCAAATGGGATCTAAAAATTCCCAATTGAGTTTTTTGTTTAGATCTCAACATTTAGTTCATCTCCAATCGAGCTCTATAAGTTGCACCTTAGTAAATAGAATATTGAAAACACTTTTATTCTCAATATGAAGCATTTGCTAGAAAAACAACAACATCACTAATTTCCCAATTTTAGTCAAAATGCCGTGATTTTTCCCAATTCAAAGGGACCCAGCCCTATTCCCAAAATGGTGAAAAAAACACTGCCCTTAACCCTTTCCTGCTCAGGAGCAAAATGAAAATGGCTATATGCAACCGGTATAAAACCAGAACAGCCTGCGAGTAACTCGCAGTCTGTTCAGGTTTCATGCTGTTTGCTGCTTATCAGTATCTTAGGGATGAAAATGAAGCCTAAAAACTTGAATCTATTAAAAAAAGTCTTTAATTTAATTTGATTATCTACCTACTACAAATGAGTCAAGATGCGTATCTGAGAGATAAAGGTTTATGCAACACATGACAAATTTTAGAGACGCGACAATATTTTTAATATACCCTCGCAAACAGAGTTTTAAATGGGTTATATTGGAATTGATGTCAGTTGATTGGATCTACTTCATTATTTGTCAAGAGATTAAATTGAAACTCCAAATATGTCATCACCAAGGAGTGTAGAATTGCCAGACACTTTATGCTCAATGATTCACATATGTGTCGTGTTCTAAGAAAACTGGGCATAATGCCTGTGCGTAAATTGTCATCCCAGATTAGCCTGTGCAGTCCGCACAGGCAAATCTGGACGACAATTTCCGCTTTTATGGAATTTTTCATTTAAATGATGTCTCTTCCTAGTGAAAATCCAATTTTGGCGGAAAGTGTCGTCCCGGATCAGCCTGTGCGGACTGCACAGGCTAATCTGGGATGACTCTTTACGCACATGCATTTTGTTCAGTTTTCTCAGAACACGATACCTTTGTGCTCAATGATTCACATATTCCTGAGTTATTCGCCCTTGAACATATAGCTACCAAAGCAGTGCGAGGGTATTAGCCCTTTGTATGCTGGGAAATTTGTCGTCTGCTAAAATGTTGTCTGCTGAATTTCTGAAATTTGCATTTTCTAGGATTTTTTTTTCAAAGAATACTATCAGAATAGCAAACAGTTTGGATCCTGATGAGACGCCACTTTATGTGGCGTCTCATCTGGATCCAAACTGTTTGCAAAGTCCTTCAAAATTCGGGTCCAGCACTGAAAGAGTTAGTCATGTGTGAAGCGAAACTCGAGTTAAAAAATAATTATGGAAAAACAACACAATGTTTTTTTTCTGCCAGTGAATAACATGCTTGTATCAGTTTAATCATGCAAAAACATAGAACAGTATGTTTACCTGTAGGACTCTTCACTGTTTTTATATGTTTTATCTAAGCATTGGAATTGACTCACACAAGTTTCATCATGAGATTTAGTCCTTTTGATTGCTCTATATGAACTTAAAAGTACATATAGGATCTGACATGAGTTGTCATATCATACCATATTTTATTAAACGAGTTCAGGAGTTTTGTTAGTAAGCGAGCCTTTGGGGAGCTTACTAACGAATTTCCTGGATGAGTTTAATAAAATATGGTATGATATGACAACGAGTGTCAGATCTTTTTTATCACATGCTTTTAAACTAAATAAAATACATCTTAATTGACCAAACAAATGCTGATAGATTTAAAAGTTGTTTACTATTGTGACGTCATTTCATGTTGACAACGTCATTTCATCAAAATGTGCAGTCCGCACAGGCTAATCCGGGACAACACTTTCCGCCTAAACTGAATTTTTGCCAAGAAGAGACATCATGTAAACGAAAAATTCCGTAAAAGCGGAAATTGTCGTCCCTGATTAGCATGTGCAGACTGCACAGGCTTATCTGGAATGACAATTTACGCACATGCATTATGCCCAGTTTTCTCAGAACACAACAAAGTTCACGAGAGGGGTTGCGTTTGTTTCAGACACTGAATGCTGTAAGGATGCTCTCGATCTACAGAAAGAATCCCAAAGTGAAGTTAGAAAAGGTGGAGATCTACAACATTGTATTGAGAGGACTTGTCAGAGAGGTAGGAGCAGAGTTGTGTGTTCAGTAAGTGAAGTGATCTATTTATATACATATTGATAGCAGTGTCCTGGCTGTCTTGTAAGAGAGGAATAGAGTTGTGGCCAATTTATAAGTCAGTATACACATTGGTTCGAGGTCAGCAGTTAAGGTTACTGTTAGTAAATATTGAAACATGGTTTTCACTCAAAATCTAGGTGTATCTTTTTGTAGGGTATTTTAAATATGATAAAAATACAAAATTACTTGATAGCTAAAATAACTTACCTTAACCTTACATTAATCTTAATTCTCTCTGTGCCAGAAGGCACATAAGGCTCAGACATCATTTATACTATACAAACAGTAAGGTTTGCATAAAAAGTACCAGAAACACTGACAAGAACTTAATAAGTCTTGTTTAACTCCAGAAAGCGAGTTTTGCTGACGTTCGTCAAATGTTCTCGTACATGCGGGCAGATGGCATTCAACCGTCGATGGATTCCTACATGCTGTGTCTCGCCTCACTGACCCCACAGAACTCCGAGTATGATAGACTCATGGCTTCCTTCATTGTCAAGGACATGATAAAACAGGTACTTACCCTGTGTGTGAAAAGTCAGAGTTGCAAACCTTTTTGAATATCATTAGTCTTAGAGATTTTAATTTTTGCCAAGGGTAAATACATTTGTAAAATCGCATTTTTCATTATTTCGTGTTTTGATTAAATAGCATCATTTTTGTTGATTAAATAGGGAAATTGGATGGAATCAACAACCTTATTTGCAGTTTCCTGTCTTTGTATTGCGATTAGTTGTTTCAAGTTTTGATTTAATAGCAAATGTGAAATAAACCAAGAAAATGGAGTTATTTTGATTCATGAAAGCATCATAGATTGTTGTGCATAACATTCATACTGAGAGCTTAGAAAAGTTTAGGTAATTTCTAAGTATGTTGTAACATGTTATTTAACCCTTTGCATGTTGGGAAATTTGTCATCTGCTAAAATGTCGTCTGCTGAATTTCTTAGATCATCATTTTCTTCACTTTTTTTCAAAGACCACTATCAGAATAGCAAACAGTTTGGATCCTGATGAGACGCCACGTTCTGTGGCGTCTCATCTGGATCCAAACTGTTTGCAAAGGCCTTTAAAATCCGGTTCCAGCGCTCAAAGGGTTAATGCGGGGCCGGTATTCACCAATCAGTTCTTAGACTTAAGTCTAAAAATAAAGAATATTCTTAAAACTGTTATCTACTTAAACTACTTTCATTACAACTGTAGCATGGCATTGAACACATTTAATTGTATAATTCTTTGTTAAGAACAATATGTTTATGATATAAGCACGATTTCGCGCCTCCATATATGCAAACTCTTAGGTATTTTTATTGAGTCATAGAATATTCTAAATTCTTAAGTCTAAGAATGGATTTGTGAATACGAGCCGAAGTCATAGATTTTCTCGTTTAGGGCCTGGATGTCAAGAACATATTTAATGAGTGCCATTTCTTCAACAACGAGAGGCACATTGTCTATGAGGTAAGCTCTCCATGTCAGCAAGAACACCAGACAAAATAGGCAATGGCTACTGAAATCTCTAATTGCCTGTTGAAATCTCTAAATTTCTTCTAAAATTGAAAACATTTTTTAACATACCACAGATTATGGTATTTTTCATTTAAAGGAAGTCTCTTGTTAGCAAAAATCCAGTTTAGGCAGAAAGTGTTGTTCCAGATCAGCATGTGTGGACTGCAAAGGCTTATCTGATATGACATTTTATGCTCATGCATTAAGCCCCATTTTCGTAGAGCGAGTCTCATATGTTTAAACTAAACTGAAGCTCATTATGCAGGTGCTGAAAAGTGTGATACCGGACTATGAGCCCCACCCACCCAAGATAGCGACCCAGTATGAAGGGCCCCTGGTGGAGACTCTAAACACACCGTTGCCTAGCGACCAGGTAATGTTTGTTGTACAACATGTAAAAAAAGTTTTAGAGTTTTTTTTTTAAGTCATACAAGTGCAAGATGTTATTGTGTAGTTTGTCAACTATATGTTGCAGAGTTATATGCCCTTAGACTTGAGCAATCAATTCAATAAATCAACATGAAGCTTTTTGTCTATGAGTGTGATCAGTATGACCTAGCGAATTAAATGTTTGCTCTTGCTCGAAACAAGTCATATTGCGCGGTATTTTTCATCCTTAATGACTGTCCTAGATATATCATGTATTGATCAATGTCAAATGCAGGGTTAGTTGAACACAAGGTTTGTGTGTATCCCTTATAAAAGGTGAGTGTTAACCGGTTCAATGGGGTTACGTCTATAGAATTTGTTTCATGTTCACTTGACTTTTGTAATTTATATATTTGAGTGGGGCTACTTGAATAGCTCTGTGTTGTACTGTCATTCAGCGCTTCATGATTTTGTCTGGCAACATTACATGTGTGGGGATTGGTGATGAATAAACTTTAACCCATTTATGCCTAGCGTCTAGAAAAAAAGGCCTTGGCAAACAGCGTAGACCCAGATGAGACACCGCATAATGCGGCGTCTCATCAGGGTCTGGGCTGTTTGCTTAAAGGAATTTCTGTAAGAAATATTCTAAATATAGAAATAAATATACTAGACATCCCAAATTTTGGAAATAAATTGATCCAATTGAGAAGGATGGGAGAGTCCACAAGGCATAAATGGGTTAATGGCCAGTCTGTACCACTTTACATTGTTTTTCACTTGTCAGTTTATGGCATACGTATGTGCACAAAGTATGATCAGGTTAACCTAATGCTTGCTATAGGACTGAACGTCTCTGGAATATTGCGAAACACATCCCAATAGACACTGTTACCATGACTTTTATAACTAATATAGTCGTTTGTTACTCATTCAGAAGGTGAGTGTTAACCCGTTCAGCGGGGTGATGTCCAGCGATGACATGATGCGACATGCAGAGCGACAGTTCAACCTCGAACTCGACGGCTACGTAGACATCCAGTCCATCTTCAACACTGGAAAACCCATGGACCAGTCCAAGGTGAGACCTGAACCAGTATTTAACAAACAATTCTTAGACTTAAGTCTAAAAATAACAAATATTTTGTTATATTGGAATATTCAAGAATTGCTTTTATTTTGAGTCAACTTGGCTTTAACTACCTCTGTCTACATATAGTTTGTCATGTACAACATTATGTTAATGACATTAACCCTTTGCATGCTGGGTAATTTGTCGTCTGCTTAAATGTCGTCTGCTGAATTTCTAAAATTAGCATTTTCTTCGATTTTTTTCAAAGAATACTATCATAATAGCAAACAGTTTGGATCCTGATGAGACGCCACGTTCTGTGGCGTCTCATCTGGATCCAAACTGTTTGCAAAAACTTTAAAATCCGGTTCCAGCACTCAAAGGGTTAACACCATGGGTAGCCTGTATATATGCAAATGCTGGACATATATTTTGGGGTTCTAAGTCTATTCTTTATTCTTAAGTCTAAGGATGGGTTGGTGAATACAGACCCAGGCTCCTGGAATATCAATTGAGCCTTGCTCTGTAAAAATAGGGCTAAATGCATGTTCGTAAAGTGTTGTCCCAGATTAGCCTGTGCTGTCCGCTCAGGCTTATCAGAGACGGAACTTTCGCGTTTATGGTATTTTTTGTTGAAAGGAAACCTTTACTCAGCGAAAAATCCAGTAAAGGCAGGAAAGAGTTGTCCTTGATTAGCCTTAGCATTCCACACAGGCTAATCTGATATGACATCTTAAACGCAAATGTATTAAACCCCATATTCTCAGAGCGAAGCTCCAATATTTTAAGTTCAGTAAAAGTTAAAAAAAACTAACCTTTTTTCAAACTCATGCATAAATGATGTTTACTTAACCCATTTATGCCTAGCGTCTAGAAAAAATGCCTTGGCAAACAGCGTAGACCCAGATGAGACGCTGCATGATGCGGCGTCTCATCAGGGTCTGCGCTGTTTGCTTAAAGGAATTCCTGTAAGAAATATTCTAAATACAGAAATAAATATACCAGACATCTCTAATTTTGGAAATAAATTGATCAAATTTAAAAGGATGGGAGAGTCCACGCGGCATAAATGGGTTAAATACCAAAAAAAAAACACATTGGTTATTATTAATCATATAGTTTCTATACCAGCAATAGCTTATGATATCACTGGAGTAATTCAAGTTAGTGCACCATGTTCAAAACAAGTGTACAGTTAAGTATACATTTCATCTTCTAAAAGCGCATTTTGAATGAAACTTGATGAAATAAAATTCGTACACAGGGTTTTTTTCTCCACTTTTTGGGAAGATAGCCCTTGGCTTTGGAATTGGGAATTTTATCGGCATTTTCAAGAAATTGGGAANTCTTAAGTCTAAGGATGGGTTGGTGAATACAGACCCAGGCTCCTGGAATATCAATTGAGCCTTGCTCTGTAAAAATGGGGCTAAATGCATGTTCGTAAAGTGTTGTCCCAGATTAGCCTGTGCTGTCCGCTCAGGCTTATCAGAGACGGAACTTTCGCGTTTATGGTATTTTTTGTTGAAAGGAAACCTTTACTCAGCGAAAAATCCAGTAAAGGCAGGAAAGAGTTGTCCTTGATTAGCCTTAGCATTCCACACAGGCTAATCTGATATGACATCTTAAACGCAAATGTATTAAACCCCATATTCTCAGAGCGAAGCTCCAATATTTTAAGTTCAGTAAAAGTTAAAAAAAACTAACCTTTTTTCAAACTCATGCATAAATGATGTTTACTTAACCCATTTATGCCTAGCGTCTAGAAAAAATGCCTTGGCAAACAGCGTAGACCCAGATGAGACGCCGCATGATGCGGCGTCTCATCAGGGTCTGCGCTGTTTGCTTAAAGGAATTCCTGTAAGAAATATTCTAAATACAGAAATAAATATACCAGACATCTCTAATTTTGGAAATAAATTGATCAAATTTAAAAGGATGGGAGAGTCCACGCGGCATAAATGGGTTAAATACCAAAAAAAAAACACATTGGTTATTATTAATCATATAGTTTCTATACCAGCAATAGCTTATGATATCACTGGAGTAATTCAAGTTAGTGCACCATGTTCAAAACAAGTGTACAGTTAAGTATACATTTCATCTTCTAAAAGCGCATTTTGAATGAAACTTGATGAAATAAAATTCGTACACAGGGTTTTTTTCTCCACTTTTTGGGAAGATAGCCCTTGGCTTTGGAATTGGGAATTTTATCGGCATTTTCAAGAAATTGGGAAAATAAATTCATGAGCAATTTATTTTGCGCAAAAAGTTAACTGATTTGGGAAAAATAATTTGATACAACTCTTTATTATAATTCAAATTAAAAAAACAAAATCATTATTATATACTTTGTTAGATGTTATTGAAATAAAATTGAGATATAGAGGATATTTGTTCATGTCAGTGAAAGATCGTCTGTTATTTCACGAGTGATCATAGAAAATATTATTTTTCTATGATCACGAGTGAAATAACAAACGATCTTACACTGACATGAACAAATTTTCTGTTTCTTTTATGCCCCTTTTTCAAGAAAATAATTAATTATAATTTCCCTTTCGCTGAAAAGTGACACTTTCTCCCTTGGCGTGCCTCAATACATTGAAATGACGTCATTTTGTTGACGAAATGATGTCATTTTGTTGATGAAATGACGTCATTATTCCAGGGAAATTCTTCAATTAAACTCTTTTACAAAAAAATAAACGGTAAAAAAGCATAACATTAAAACAAATGTGTTGGATTATGTGGATAATCGATTTTATTTCACTCGTGATCATAGAAAAAGTATAAACAAGGCTATAAACAAGGGAAGTACATCTTGATATGATAATCTAAAAATAGAAAAAGGAATTCCAAAAATGTGTTCTTTTCACTGCTGTTCTTTCACTGCAGAAATGTCATATTTTATCATTAGGTATAAAAGAAAAAATAATCATTAGACACCTCTTGCTATTTTTTTTTTTTTTAATTGGGAATTTTTAAGCAAATTTCCGTTTTTCGTTTTTTGGCTATAAAATCGGGCCAAAGAAATCCCTGGTACAAACAAAATGATTGCAGGAGACCGAGAAGAAGCGTCTGGAGGCGAGGTGGAGGAAGAGTTACATGCAGGCGTTCATCACCAAGCGACAGGAGGAGCTCCAGAAACCATTAGGTACGTAAAAAAAACTTTTCATAGACTCAATCTTGGTAACATACCACTTGTGGAGCATTGATCAGGTTATATGATATCCATATGTGTTTTTGTAACTCATGATCTGCAAAATTGCTTACCACAAACAGAGTCAAACTTACGACCTCTCGGTCTCAAGGCAATCGCTTAATCGTATTGCTGTAAAAGTAAGCTCATATTGCAAGGTAATATAAGTTTATAGTTTATACAACACCTAACTACATTTCTATTTCAGAATTTGCAATTGAACTGCGCTCTGTGAAAATGGGGTTTAATGCATGTGCATAGAGTGTGGCGTGTTCTGAGAAAACTGGGCAAAATGCTTGTGTGTAAAGTGTCATCCCAGATTAGCCCGTGCAGTTTGCACAGGCTAATCCAGGATGACACTTTCCGCCTAAACTGGATTTTGGCCAAGAAGAGACATCATTTAAACGAAAAATTCAATAAAAGCGGAAATTGTCGTCCCTGATTAGCTTGTGCTAATCTGGGATGACAATTTACGCACAAGCATTTTGCCCAGTTTTCTCAGAACACGACACAGAGTGTGGTCTCAGATGAGCCTGAGCACAGGCTAATCATGGATGACACTTTCCTCCTACACTGGATTTTCGTTAAGAAGAGACTTCCTTTAAATGAAACATCCAATAAAAGTGAAAAGTGTCGTCCCTGATGAGCAGACTGCACAGGCTAATCTGTGACAACACTATGCACATGCATTAAGCCCCCTTTTCACAGTGCGAGGCTCAATTATATTCACATTTCCGTCACCTGTATTGTTTTCATCGTCAGCTATGAACCGAGTGAACATCTACCCCTTCCTGTGCCTGTTTCCTGTTGAAGAGTACGTGGACATGCTCCTAAAGGTGATTTGCACTTTCATGTAATATGAAATTACCCAGGTATATATCACAGAACTATTGACCTTAAGAATTAAAGCTGGCAAGAAAATATAACTTGTAGCCAACATGTGTGAGATCTACCAAACGTCTGTTAAGATTAAAACCTTAAAGGGACTGTCAACCACGAATGACAAAAAAAGGAAAGTTCTAAAATACCATATTTTTTTACAATTATTAGTTTATATATTCATTTAAATATCACGACTGGTATATTACATAACTTGATAAAGGTTGTTCAGTTTTCATATTTTCAGTATATTCGGTAATAAATTTTACTGGGTATGTTTACCAGGTAACTACCAGTTAGCTATAAATAACGCAAGTAGATTGATCATCATCGTCACTTGGTTAACCCAGGAATGCAAATTGTGCATGCGTAGTGAATTGTATATATTTTATATATAAAACACACAAGTGGTATGTTACCAAATCTACTTGCGTTATTTATAGTGTGTATATTGTTATGCCACCTATTTTTGGGATGTACTCTCGATTAAACGTCGCAAAATTTTATTACCGAATATACTGAAAATATGTACTTTTTTAGCTCTACTGGCCGAAGGCCTGAAGAGCTTATGTGATGGCATGGTTTCCGTCGTCCGTCCGTCCGTCCGTGTGTGTGTGTGTCAGTTAACTTTTTTCTTGTTTACGCGATAAAGTCCACAGTTTTCGTCCGATTCTTTTCAAACTTGTTCAGTGGCTTTATATTCATGAGGACTCGAACCCTATTGAAAATGGGTTACATCAGACCGTCCGTCTGCCGTCCGTGCGTGCGTCCATCCGTGCGTTAGACTTTTTCTTGTTTACGCGATAAACTCCACTGTTTTCATCCGATTCTTTTCAAACTTGTTCAGTG
>VMBQ01008241.1:0-39790 GCA_007657795.1 Dreissena rostriformis
AAGGCGATCACAATAGCTCACCATGAGCACATTGTGCTCAGGTGAGCTGAAAATGCAATAAATCAGTTACTTATTTGTTTTATTGTGATTTTCTATTGGTGATCATACAGAACTGTTAACTCATGAACTGCAATAACGTTAATAAACTGTTTTAACACACTTTTAACTTGTTTGTTTTTTATTTTGTCCTCAAGGTCACAATCATTATGATTACATTTTAGGAGCATTGGACAGTCCGAAAGGCATTTTGTTAAACTCAAACAAGCCTCTGTGTGTACAAAAGGCAGTTTTCTCTTTGTCATTTTTGTCCATTAACACTTGCCATAGCCACTCTTTAAATCTAAAGATGTGAAGAATTTAGACAATTTTTTTGCAGTATTAAAAGATCGTATACCGTACTGTATAGGATACATTCATGGAACATTCCGGTATCGGCTTGCAGGGGTTTTTTTCCTTCTGAAAGACCCGCCGAATTAGGGCCCTTTCCCCTAGATATTTTTTTCCCCTCTGACAGAAATTTTTCCCCAAAAACTGATTTTCCTCTAAAATTTTTTTTTTTTTTTTTTTTTTTTTTTCNAAATTATCTGTTGCCTTGAATTTGTTTAAAAAACAGTAAATTATGTTGAAGTGATTATTTAAAATTTTCCTTATTTTCCCCAAAATCTGGCGTTTCGCGTCATTTTTTTCCCCAAAATCCGGCTTTTCGCGCGATTTTTTCCCCTCAAAAAAGGCCAGACCCTTTCCCCAAAATCAGATAAAAACCCCTGGCATGTAACAGGAACAGGACTTATTTTAGCGCAGTGTGCAATAATCAACATCCTGTTAATTTTTAATCGCTGATTAAACTTTTTTTGTTTGGTAAAGATGTGTTAAAACTTGAAATTTTAATCTTTTCGGCCAGTATTGCCACTCGCCCTGCAGGACAAGCGTTGCCGGAATATTCACTCGTCTGAAGCCGATTTCTACTCGTAATTACGAGCATGCGAATGGATTTGTCGAGCTCTGAAAGAGCCAGGCTCAAATACATGTAAATATAGTTCACACTTGAACGCTTACCGAAAGCTTCCTTGGCCAGCCTGAGGTCAGACATTTCCTGTATCTTCTTCAACCTCTCCGCCTCGGCGTATTTCTCTTCCTTTGACAACTCTCGTTTGCCCGCTTTCTGTTATTCAAATGCATTTCAATAAAATTAAACCAAACCTTAATTTTTAGCACAACTCAAGCAAGTTTACCCTTTTTCTGTTATTCAAATGCATTTCATTGATATTTAACCAAACCTTAATTTTAAGCACAACTTAAGCAATAAACACTTAACTTATGTATTCAGGTACAATAACAGCCGAAGGTGCCAGGCACCTATGTTCAAGGACACATAACTTTGCAAAGAATATTGCGACATACACGACAATGTGACGTGCACTTCAAAATAGTATAAAACAACATATCTATCAAGTTTCATGTTGATACACAAAAAACTGAGAGACAAGTTTATGACACAAAAGTACACATGTACAATATAAGAATCTAAATTTGCCTAAATTTATGGACACATACCTCTGCATAAAAATCCTGACATACAAGAAAATAACATTGTGCACTTTTGCAAACTATAAACATATTTCATTATTTGAAAAGTTTAATGTTAATTGTTGTTAAGAAATATTATTGAAGTGAAAAGAAACACCCCATTTTGGCTTAACCTCGTACAGATGAACAGATAAACGAACAAACAGGCGTGCCTTTCACTTTATGCCAGAGCAAACAAGAGATGTGTTTGTCAGAAACACAATGCCCCCTACTGCGCCGCTTTGATATAAAAGTTCTATTTATCATTTGTCAGGTATAGAAATTATCTCCCTTGAAAGCTTGTTACTTCCCTTGGATTTTGTTTTTTGCTCTTTGACCTTGAAGGATGACCTTGACCTTTCACCACTCAAAATGTGCAGCTTCATGAGATACACATGCATGCCAAATATCAAGTTGCTATCTTCAATATTGCAAAAGTAATGGCCAATGTTAAAGTTCTCGGACGGATGCACAGACTGACAGAAAAAGTTCAAAGACTGACGGACAGTTCAACTGCTTTATGCCACCCTACCGGAGGCTTTTTTTGTGTGTTTATATTTAAGATACCATTATTCAAAAAAAAAATCAGACAATATTCTTGGAATTTACCTCTTCTGCTTCTTTGGCCAATCTAGCAGCTTCTTTCTCAGCTATTCTGTCTGCTAAAGGCTTCTTCTTTTTTCTCTGTATAGCTTTCACAGAGCCATCTGCGCAAATGAAAACATTTACACATTGCTTCAAATTCTGACTAATAATTACAACAAACTAAAAGCTACAATCCAAACAAATTTCTTAACACATGATACATATTTTCTGTGTTTCACAAATTAAATTAAGATTTATCCTACAAATAATTACATAGTATTAGATAAATTAAAATGTGAGAATTCAAAACTTAATCTTAATGAATTGATGTAACAAAGTTAATTCTTGTACTATATTAATGTTGTGTCAGCAGATTTAAGCAAATTGATTGGTTTAAACATATTTATTTCAAAATGCTATAAATGAATTACATACACAGTAAGGCCAACATTTTTTAATAAATTGATGTACGGGATTTATTTTAGAAGAATAGGGTCGGGGGGTCGAAATAAAAATAAAAATAAAAGAACAAAAATCACAGAGTCGACAACAAAAATAAAAATAAAAGTTTAAACTTGTTGATTTTTTTTTATTTTTATAAAC
Organism: Dreissena rostriformis; assembly: GCA_007657795.1. Lineage (NCBI taxonomy): Eukaryota > Metazoa > Mollusca > Bivalvia > Myida > Dreissenidae > Dreissena > Dreissena rostriformis. The sequence goes on from VMBQ01008241.1 coordinate 2,755, forward strand.
CAACATTTTACGTTACTTTTGTAATATATATCTTATTTGTGAAAACAGTAAGTCACTAGAAGCAATAGAAATAGTGTTATTAATGCATTTTTCAAGAACATTTCTTTTTAATCTTAATTCTTGTGGAATGTCTTCATTGTCTGCTATGTGTTTATTTTATATCAAATAAGGTGTAATCTAGCACTTTTTGTTTTATTGTTACAGGGATTTCAAAAGATTTTAAAAACCAGGAGTCAATGACCCCTGGACTGAAATTTTGAGGGGTCAAATTGAAAAATGCTGGGGTCAATTTTGAAGCGCAAAAATAAGTGTACAAGAATTGTGTTTTTGTCTGTGTTATTCATTTTTAGATGACATAATTTGCAAACAAAATTATTCATATAAAGTTACACAAGTCATATCATAATCTTTGTATGGATATAAATAATAATGCTAACCCCTGAAAACTGGCATCAACTTTTTTTATATATGTTACTAGCACCATTAACACTTTTGTTCACTATAAATTTTTTGCAGTTATTCACAAGTCTCACTTACTAGGTTCATGTATTAGTCAACAAAAATGTTGTTGTTGTTGAATCAATCGTAAATTGACGTATTTTTCTGTAGTTGCCATGGGACTTTCTAATTGAGTGCATTTATTCCAATGTGAGTTTTTCATTCTAGAAAATACATGTACCTAGTTACAAGTCTATATTTAGTTACAGCACTCTTGCAACACGCACGCTTTCCATGCGCGACAGACGACAGCAACAATTTCGCGCTCTTATTAAAACACGGGTTTTACGAGGCATACATAATAGTCTCTTGTAACTCAAAATTGAGTGGCAGCAATGATTGTGTTTCATGTTTTAAAGTAGTGGTATATATGTGACTGTATGCAATTATGCTGATGAGACTATAATAAACAAATAATAATTATATAGTGATTGGTGTAAGTTGTGGATGAATACAAAGGAATTTGTACCAGCAAATACTAACACGTGGCTGTATAAAAACGATGTGCTTCAGTTCTATAAATGGACATGGTGAAATATACATGTACTAAAATTAAAGTGTTGCCGCATAAAATTGTTAACGGGTATTGTTTTCACAACTTACTCGCCATAAGTAATTAATTGCTCACCTTTTGCATTTAACTTTTCGTATGTAGTAGCTAATTGTTTACAGTAAAAAGGTGTTATGATGATGCTCGGCACCGTCTTTTAAGTACTTTTTAATTACCGAATTACACCTTTCACAAACAATAAATCCGATCCGATTTAACACAGTTCACAAACGATTGTGTAACGGTTACGATTTAACCAATGAACTTTTCAAGTCAATGACGTCACATGAGGTACATTTACAGTTCTCAACAATTATCCGCTAATCGGCGCCACTTCAAAGGGATGCTTTGAACTTTCATGACCACGTGCTGTATTGTGTAAATTTTATTTCGCAAAAAGTGTAACTAAGAACGGCGCCTTACCGTCTTTTGTTCGTTGTCAATTAATACGCGTTAATTGGTCTCTCCGATGTAAACTTGTTTTGCTTACAAAGCAATTAGACATAGGTGTTTTTCGAAGTTTGGATTTTATTTTGGATAATGAACCATATGCCGATAGTAAAAAAACGGTTGCGATAAAACGCTTGCAAATGTAAATTCTGATTGTTGTCGTCGACAGTTTTATTTTTTCACGCGGGACTTAAACACTGTCGGCAGAATTTATGAAAATAAAATTGCAGAAAGATACGTTTATTTTTATTTCATTTTGACATAAAATACGGTCGGCGGTCCCGTAAATCAATTTATTAAAAAATGTTGGCCTAATATGTGGATTTACATGGAAGCTTAACTAAGCCTATTGAAAGTCATTCCGCGAGCATGACATTGATTGAGCCTCAGAAAATGATTCACAAGGTTCTTACCGTCTTCCTTTTCTTCCTCCTTCTTGCCTTCTGCATCTCCAGCTGCATCCCAGCTGTCCTGAAACAAACAGAGTTAAATGAGTCGTGTTCTGAGAAAACTGGGCATAATGCATGTGTATAAAGTGTCGTCCGAGATTAGCCTGTGCAGTCCGCACAGGCTAATCCGGAACGAAACTTTCTGCCTCAACTGGATTTTCTCTAAGAAGAGACATCATTTAAACAAAAAATTCCATAAAAGCGGAAATTGTCGTCCCTGATAAGCCTGTGCGGACTTCACAGGCTAATCTGGGATGACAATTTACGCACAAGCATTAAGCCCAGTTTTCTCAGAACAGGACACAAATGTCAGGGACGGTCATTGTCTGAGTTGGAAAGTCAGGTGTTAGCTTGCGCATGTCTGGAGTGCCATATGTCCACCTTAGTCTTACTTATGAGATGTTGGACACTAATTTAGTGATACTTTTGATGGGATAAATTCGCTTGGATGTCTCATTGGTCGAAGACCATTTATGTGGTGGAAACCATACAGTTAAAACGTTCATTAATCTTAAGTGTCTTACAAAAACTAGCACAAATTTACCTAGGAAATGCATTAAATCTCAATTTAAACTTCAGAATGATGATCAATATTATTAGCAACCATTACTTTTCCTACAATTAAATGAATAAACCAATCAAGTGATGAATGGGTTTATTAATAGACGGAATCTTTTTAGTCTGACCAATTAAAATGATGCAGTTAGCGATTTTTCACCTTTTCACAATGAAGTTTCTTTAAAATAATGCAGTTTTCCCCTATATCAAAACCTACACTAGATTTGTCATTTCTCAAATCAGATATCCAAGCAAAACTTCTTCCCAAAATCAATTAGCTAGGGCTTCTTCCCAATCAGAAGAGAAAAAGTATTGGCGACACCTCTGAATACAATCACTGTTAGGTATTTTCCAATAAAGGTTTCAATCAAGTCTATCAAGATTTGACTGTTATGAATTAAAATATTGTTAACACATTAAATAAAAAAGGAGCATATATGCAGGTATGTTAATTTAAAACTATCAATGCTCAACATGTTTAGATGGTAGGTAAAAAAGAGCTGCAAAATGTGTAAGGAAAGAAAATATTCCATCATTAATTTTATTCTGTAGGGCTCGGGAGACAATATAACAAATATGAAAAGAAGCTTAATAGTGTAGACAAGAGAGCTACTAGTTGTGCTGATGTTGCCTTCACTAAAAATACTGGGATGGTATATCATAATGAATGGAAGGGCATGTGTCTGGTTTCATGCCTCAATAAATACATACAACAGGATTGGCACAGGGACTACCTTTTAAATATAATTTCACTGAAAAAGTTTGACAGACTTGATTCAAAATAGACATTAAAAATGATTTTGATTTGGCAGATAACTGCCACATTGTGTAATGAAAAAATATTTAGTGTTGTGGTAAGACAGTATTTTGTCATAAGTAAGCATTTGTACTTGTTAACATTTTCCATCTATCCAAACATGATGCCCATTTTAGTAAGTCCTGCATGTAAAAGCACTTTTGGGGAGTTTTTATGATGAGTGCCAATTATGCTATCTTCTCATACATTCGTTCGTGTTAACTATGTACGTCGCGCATGCGCAGATAATGACTGGTATTTTTAGCATTGTTTAACTTTTATATCATCAATAAAATACTATTTCAATATTTAACCCTAAACAAAAGATGTGTTTGTCAGAAACACAATGCCCCCTTCTGTGCCGCTTTGAAGCCATATATTTGATCTTTGACCTAGAAGGATGACCTTTACCTTTCACCACTGAAAATGTGCAGCTCCATGAGATACACACAAATATGAAGTTAATATCTTCAATATTGCAAAAGTTATGACCAATGTTAAAGTTTTCAGACGGACGAACAGACAGACTGACGGACAGTTCAAAAACTATATGCCACCCTTCGGGTGTATAAAAACCGTCTTTGATTACATATTAACTATAAATTTACCTCATGAAGGTGAAGGTCAATTATCTGCATCATCCAGAAGAAGTTTCTCATTGGTTTTGTGCTCTTTGCTTGACCGCGTTCTAAATGGGGCTCCCCATGGGAAAGTTTTTTTTCAAGTCACATATTGAAATTTCCTTTTTCTAAGACACACTGGATTGTGTATTTAACGATGTACTGATTTATTTTCAAATATAAAATTCCATCTGATACAGGGATGCAAAAAAAAAAAAAAAACTAATTTTGTTTTAAATTGAATCTTCTGTTACACGTACGCATAACATAACAATTATATGCATCATGCATTTTAAGTGAGTAATAATAGCCTGTTGGGTACCTCTCAGTGCTCCGAAATCAATACAGCGTTAACTTCGTAACAAATACTGCTGCCATCCGTAGAGTTTCGAAACTCATTTGTTTTTAAGTGCTGATGAATTATAATGCCAAAATACTCTATTAAATGATCCTTTCAACCACAATTTAAGCAATTTCTTTATGTTTTGTGGGACATTTCTTGTTTAAATGGGCATAATAGTCAGCAGTTGTGAACGCTCGATCTCCTTGAATAGAATCGGAAACACGTACAGTATTTTGTGACAGTGAAAATGACATATTAAATTTGAGCACGAATCCAATGAGAAGGCACGAAATGATGAGAATGAGGCATAACTGTCAAACTCTAGTAGACTTAACTCCCATAACATTGTGGCAATAATATAAAAAGCGACATTTTAATTTGGTAACCAGGGCTAGAAGAAACATAGCAAACGTGTTTTGATGAATACAATATTTTTCAAGACGGAAATAATAAACGGGTCTATTTTAGTAATTATCATTTATTCTCATAGTATTGGCCCTCCTCATTGTATCGCGACTATAACAAGTCCACTCGGAAAAACCCTCAAGAAGTGCAGAACAGTCAATGTTTTTCAATTTTTAAAACTTTTATTTTATTTACTGTATATGAATTACTATAAGACGATCATTTTTATACGATTTCAGGTTTTGATTGGAAAGNCATTATGAAACTATTTATAGAACAAGCACATGCGCATAGTAAAAAACCTAAGCAACCAATCAGAAGGGCCGATATGATGAGATTCTGTGTACAGGTTATACATAACTACAGGGAGCTAAGAAGTCTAGCCAGTATTTTGTCAAAACATTGGCGATTTTAATGCAGTTTTTTGTTGATCAGATGTGCCCTAGAACACATGTTTAACTATAGATTGGCACATAAAACAGGTTTGTTTTAAAATATTTTCACTGAAAATATTACGATGTATTCATTAAGAGGGCCGATACCACGGGTGCACATGCTACGTCATTTAGACGATTACTCAATTTTAGAAAATTTGGTGGCGGGTAATACCTTCACGTCATCTTCGTCTTCTCCTTCTAGCTTATCCGACGCCGACACGACCGGAGCTGCTGGCTCAAAATCATCCGCATCTGAAATACAGTTATTCACGATTAATTTGGTGATAACAGGTAAATACCGTATGAAGAAATTAATAAAATATGGCTAAGCATGTCTTACCCCACTCGGCATCCGACATCTTGGTTGAGAATCTCTAACAAAATTGGTCAGAAATCAGAATGCAAAAGATATAAGGCAATAACATGAATTATTCGTTAAATAATCTTATTTGATTTCATTATGCATGTTTTTCAAATCGTATTGTGCTGATAAATAAATTTTAATGTCAATACCGAAAATTAAGATAGAGAATATTTAAGGGCTACATGCTACTAGTTTTGAGAGTCAACGATAACGCGCTTTGACAAAGATCTCCATGTTTTATTTGTGACAACACATCTGTATCTGTATGGTACTCGAAACTAGCTCACTTATGAGCAAAACTTATCGAGGGTGTGTGTGTGCGCGCCTTGATATTACACTGTTAGTAGCACGATTTTAATTAAAGCACTTTTGAATTGATATTTTTTGTACAAGTCACTACACTGTCTGGTAACAAGTTCCAATCCCGAATAATACGTGGGATATAAGAGTTTTTGTAAATGTCAGTGTTACTTGTTGCCGGTTATATATATTTGGAATTAGAGTTGCGTTGTTTACGCTAATTGACTTCTAGAAGATTGTCAGCGGGGACGGCTGCACTTGCACATGCACTTTAAAAAAAACAGCATGCTAGACTCTTCAGATTCATATACAAAAAAAGTTCAATAATAAGTCACGTTTAAATGTCTAAGAACAATTTCAGCGTGCGTGTGTATTTCCAAATTGTTGAGGTCCTTTTGCTCCCGAGACTGCATTATTTGAAGACCCGGAATGTGTCCCAGTATTCATACTTAATAAAGTTTCTTGACTCCGGAAGGTTAGGACGAATTTTAAAAAGCTGCAATTTACATCTATATGGCTTTTACTTTGCTGTGTGGGGGCGGAGTTCTCCGAGAAACCCCACCCGTCGGGTATGGTGGTGACCAACAAGCAACCTCACATGCTGCCGGTAACGGGGATTGAACCCGGATCGCCTAGGAGAGAAGCGCGTGTACCATTCACTGCGCTAGTCGAACAGTTCGTTGGCCAATGCACGGAGAGGAATATTTTTTTTTAGAGATCAGGCATTCCTGAAACTGAGCCTTCAGAGAAGTTTGTGAAAGTGAAATTACTGCATACCAAATATCAATTTGGTGATGAAACAGCTTTAACGCATGTTTAATTTTGAAACATTTGTTTGAGATTCTTAATAAAACATACCCCTGTATTAAATATTCGCAGAATATCTAACCCAACATAAACCAAATAGTATAATACTTCCTTCGTGGCACCCAGCACTATCGATATTTGGCCTGTTCTAACTCATTTGAAACGCATATGAAAATATCAAACACAATAGCTGAAAGAACGTATCCAGATGTTCTTTGGATACAAAGGCGCGCTTCTTTACCAGTTTAGTCAGACATTTCTCAACAACATGGGATCCCAATACCAGCAGAAACATCCAGCCACTGGAACCTGTCATGCATAGAGATGATCATTTCGTTATGCACGACTTCAATACCACCCGCAGCTCCGGGTCCTTATTCACCAACACAATTCTTAGACTTATATCGAATAATTCAGAATGTTCTGTTAATTGGAATATTCAAGAATTGCTAAAATACGTCATCAACACGGCGCCCACGCGGACTGTCCCGGACATTCACGGCAGAGCTACGGACTTACACGACAGAGACACGGATAAACACGGACCAACACGGCATCTACACGGATAACCCGAACCTACACGGCAACGACACGGACTAACATGACATCCACACGGACCAAACACGATCTGCGCCGGACCGACACTAACTTGTATAAAATCAGGTTGATTTTCTGTGATTCCATCATTCTGCATTCACAGCTCGAAGGTGTAACCACGAATACTTATCTTAAACGTCAAAATGTCACCTAAAATGAAGCGTATTGTCAAAGTGGGCCTTCCTCAAGTCAAGTCAAGTAATATTTATTTATAAAGTCGGGGGTNAAGACAATCACCCCGATGTCAACACGGCATCCACACGGACCAACCCGGTAGCAATCCGTCATCAACACGGCGCCCACGCGGACTGTCCCGGACATTCACGGCAAAGCTACGGACTTACACGACAGAGATACGGATAAATACGGACCAACACGGCATCTACACGGATAACCCGAACCTACACGGCAACGACACGGATAACATGACATCCATACCGACCAAACACGATCTGCGCCGGACCGACACTAACTTGTATAAAATCAGGTTGATTTTCGGTGATTCCATCATTCTGCATTCACAGCTCGAAGGTGTAACCACGAATACTTATCTTAAACGTCAAAATGTCACCTAAAATGAAGCGTATTGTCAAAGTGGGCCTTCCTGTTCCCAAAAGATCGTACCGAGCAGCATATCCGCTACCGATGACGAACAGCAGCAACAAGGAGAAACAAGCTCAAGGTCCAGATCAAGTTTGCCATTACATTCATAATTAGATAAACAATCATCAGCACCACCCACAGAAACGGACGCCTTAATAAAAAAAAGAGGACTTCCCTTGTCCTTTCAGAGAAAAAGGAGGTCCTCATGGCCGATTGGCTAAATGAGAACCCTATGTTGAACACGAAAAGCATTTCTGCCTTATCCAAGCCAAATGAATTTGTGATCGGCGTCGACCAATAAGGATTATGGAATGGTACTCGTTGTACTTGTAGTACAAGGAGCTACCACACCAAGGAAAATGTACGGCCATGTGCTTCCTGTCCAATACAAGCACAACGAAATGCAACTGCTATAGGTCGCCGAACTGCTTGACGATGCTCTTCTACTCATCTGGCGTTTCAGGACAGTGCATAACCTCAGCAAATCTACAAGCTCGCATCCTGACCTGAAGGATGATCTTGGAATGGTGCTATGTGCTACCCGAAAGCCATAATTCAGACAGTGGTAACTGTCCCCGATGTTAGGTACCGCAATGTTTTGCAAACTTAATGCCAGCTGTCAGATGCTTCCTGCAGTTTAGCTTCTTCGGCTTGAGTTTTTGCGCAAAACGTGTCAGGATCTCTTGGTATATCTGGTGGCTCATGTGCAGGATATCAAAGAAGCCTTTTGCGTCTTTTTTTTTAGTTCGACTCTCAGCCGTACGTTATCGACCGGGCCTGCTCGTTTGGCGAGCCATTGTCTGACCCAGATGGTTCTCCTTTTCATTCTATTCACTGGTTTAGATATATAAAATTTATTTCTCTGTCGTAGCTCCGATTTAGCAATTAGGTTTCTGTTTTCAACCTGAGCTTTTTGCAGTAGAAGCTGGAATCTCATTAGCATCAGCTTGTCCTCAGTCGTCATCTCATCGCCTATGTTGCATCGTCGGTAGCACAGGAGACAACCGTGCAACTGCCGTCACGGTTCTAGAAGGACAGGGGTCTGAAATGTGTTCTCGGACTGTCAAGGACGCACACGGTTAACCAATGTATAAACACGGTTGTCCCCGTCCATATACGGTTGTCCCCGGACCCCACACGGTAGCTACACGGACCATCCCGGATGTTGCTATCATCCCGGATCGTCACGGATCAACACGGCAGTTTTGAACTTCCCAAAACTGCCGTGTTGGCCTCCCGGAACGTCAAGGACATTCCCGGACATCCCAGGACCTACACGGATCAACACGGAGCTACACGGCGACTACACGGTTCACATTCCGGATCATCCCGGATATGAACCGTGTTAATCCGGCATCTGCATGTGACTGGGGCTTAACCACCAATGTCTTGACTACGTCATTCTTTATGCAGAACATTTTTGTAATGACATAATTACAAATGGTAGCCTGTATATATTCAAACACTGGACGTATTTCTCTTGGTGCTACGTCTATCCTTGATTCTTAAGTCAATGCATGGATTGGTGACATAACCGGTCAAATGAAGGCCTGGTTAGAAGGGATTCAATGGCATAGTAGAGCCATCCTTGTTTGCGCGGGAACTGGTCTGACAGCTACTTTTATTAACTACCAGTACTGCCATTTTGCCGGACCGCGTGATCCCAGCTATGTCCTTCGCCGGCTGGTATTCGCTTCGTCAAAATCCCAGTCATTTCACGCTTGGAAGTTGGGCGGTCCGTATTTAATTCAGTTAATCTATAAACAAATGCACAGACGTATTTACTATTTAGTGGCATATCAAAGGTATTTACTTCTAAATGTACCGGTATACGTGTTTTATAAACATGCAATACTGTCTTTTCAAGCCGATATATATCCGGTAACAAGATTATATTGTTGAAATCGTTAAGATTTTTTTTTATTATTATTTATATCTACATTGTGATTCAAACCAACACCGGTGAAAATAGCATATTTCAATCAAAAGTCAACTATACCGAAAGTACTTCATTCTATACTTCAAGTACATTTAATTCATAACTATTCCACTACTACTGCTGATTTACCCGCGCCAGCAAACATGTCCCCTGGGTAAACTTGTTATTTTTAGACAAATACATGTTAAATATTGCGTTCATAAAAACGAAAATTATTTGTCTAGCAATCATTCAGTTTATACCTTTTAAACGATATTTTTAATGAAAATATGATAATATAATACCGTATTAAGGGCCGATGTGTCCCTTTAACGTTATTTTTACGTTGCGACCATTTAAATACACTGTATATAAAAATATAATATATTTTGAACTGTTCTGACGGTGATATCAGTGTATTTAAATGGTTGCAACGTAAAAGTAACGTATATATACATATACACAAACGCGGATTGAATGTCACTATTATTATTAACCAATGTCAATGCCTGTTAAATTATTTGTTAGTGTTTTCACAAATAATTTCGACACAGTCCGTCTGATTCACAGTGAAAACATTTATCGATAAAACATCAAACATGAATAAATTTCACTTAGTTCCGCATTTGAGATACTAGTATATAACGCGGTAAACGACCGTTAGTTGATTTATACATAAAATAAAAGTAAGTCGCAATCAGAAATCGTTAACAGTCCAATAGGAATAATGAATCTAAAAAGAGACGTGAGTATTCTTTAAACATCTTAAATGACAATAACAAATAATTAATAATAAGGATAATAATAACAACACTAATAAAACTAATAACATATTAGTTTGCTGTAAGTAATAATAAATACAGATAAATCGTAAAACATGTTTATTTCAAGCTACCATACCCACCTTTAAAAGGGCCCGACCGTTAACAATTATTTTGAGTTTTCCCTTTTTAAGTATTCTGTTTCATAATTAAATATTTTTATCCAATTCAAATACAATTCTGAAGGATATTACGGACATTTGTTTTGAATATGCATGGGGTCTTCAACTCTCGAACATTCATTGTTATAGAAAATTGAACAAAACTACTACTTATCCAAATTGTGTGCTCGATTAACCTGAAAAAAATCCTCTGCTAATTTGAACGTTACATGCCCGTCATGATATGTCTTCTACATACCCCCCCCCCCTCGTCTTTTCTCAAGGTGCTGGTGCTGTGCTCATTCGCAATTCTTTGCGTCGCGGTAGACGGCTTGCTCTTCGGACCCAAGAAGAGGCGGAAGGAAGAGCCGGCGGCGACTCCCAGCCCACCGCCGACGCCGACCATTGACTACAGGACCGCGTACAACGTGATGAGCCGTAAGAAACAGATCAGAATGCGCGTGAATTACTTTAAAGGGACATATGCATGGAATGTTGCGTAGCCATATCAAGTGCGTTCTTATTTTTCTCAGCTATGCATTTGCCAATAAATGACAATATATTTATCATTTAAGTACATTTATAACAGATGTATGCAAAGACAATTTTTTGGGGTTCTTGCAAATAGTTAAATACCTTGATGCAAAACTGTATCGGTTACTGTATTTGATTGTATTTATTCTTTCAACCGGTTTATCACTCACTATTAAGTTCAGTTAACAACAACACCAACAAACAAACAAACGCCTTTCCTTTGGCAGGAACGTGTGAGCGCGGTACGAACTACGCATGTAACGTGGACCCACGTAACCCGAGCTTCCAGTACCTGTTATGCATACCCATGAAACAGCGTTGTGACGGATCACGTCAGTGTCCTCAGGGTGACGACGAAGAAAACTGCGGTAGGCACTATAGGAACTGAAATGAGTCTACCTTGATACCATTTTGGTGGTTTCCATAATAATGTGTTAGTCGTTAGGGGAGCTAACAGCTGCGTGGCATTGGACTGTTAACCCTCAACAGTTATCTCCCATGGACACTGTAACGTTAGTTTTGCCCAAACAATCGTTTTCGTACCAGAAATAGAATGTTTGTTATGCAGAAAACTGCATTATTTGATATTAATAAGATATCATGAAATTTTTATTCTATTAAATGTCAGAAAGACCTAGAAGCCTTTTAGCACTAATACCGATTGCATAAGTGCTATTCAAGGGACAACACAAAGTTTTAATAAAGCGACTGTCGTCAACGTGTTTTTTTCTTTCTTTTCTTGTTATACGATACCGATATATGCTAGAGTAACAGTATTTAGAATTTTTAAACAAATGGTATATGGTCTAATATAATAACATGTAATTACTTAGTCATTGTGCATTCAATGATTTTATACAATATAATTGTCCTAAACAGAAACAGTGTTCTCATGGTATACGATTGTATTTATATACCATAAAGATCCGGTGTGCAGTGACAAACAGGTGCGGTGCCCCGATGGAAGGTGTGCAACGGTTTGCAACGGGGTACCGGAGTGTGCCAAGCTACAGGACGAGCTAGCCTGCGGTAGGCAGTGTGTGAACCAACCTTCTGGAGAGAATTCAATATTCGTTTAAAGAGATTTGTTCACAGATTTTCGTAGTATAAAAAAATAATTTAATATTTTGAATATTTTTAAATAATTTGAATAGCAAGAACACAGTTTTATAATGCTAACGTCATTGCGTTATTTCAGTAAAGACCTGAGTGAACACAATACGTTTTTTTAAGTACTTTAACCGTTATATGTGTCGTGTTCTGAGAAAACTGGGCAAAATGCAGTCCGCACAGGCTAAATCGGGACGACACTTTCCGCCTAAACTGGATTTTTGCTACGAAGAGACATTATTTAAACGAAAAATTCCATAAAAGCGGAAATTGTCGTCCCTGTTTAGCCTGTGCGGACTGCACAGGCTAATCTGGGACGACACTTTACGCACATGCATTATGCCCAGTTTTCACAGAACACGACACATATAAGTCATTCGCGTATTTTTTAAATTATCGATGAAAAGCGCCACAAATGCTTCATTATTTTACGATTCGATTGACGATAATCCATTAATTAACAAACATAAATTAAAAAAGAAAATCTCTGTCACGACAGTTATTTCGCTTGTTTGAATGTAATTAATTGGGCCTAGGTGCCTTCTTTGGAATAAAGTTCACGTGTTTGGAAATTGTCAACTCGTCTAACTATGAACTCCTTTCAATGTCAAATGAGATAGTATGACAGATCTTTATTATCACTATGTCATCACTCAAATTAATTGACCAGTTTGTACGCTTGTAAGCCTTGATACATTATGTAAGTATTGTGTTGTAATTCTAAAATAGTCGTGGAAGTCGATCTAGTGCGAATATGAGTCGTGTTCTGAGAAAACTGGGCATAATGCATGTGCGTAAAGTGTCGTCCCAGATTAGCCTGTGAAATCCGAACAGGCTAATCAGGGACGACACTTACCGCTTTTATGACATTTNCCCACGTAACCCGAGCTTCCAGTACCTGTTATGCATACCCATGAAACAGCGTTGTGACAGTTCACGTCAGTGTCCTCAGGGTGACGACGAAGAAAACTGCGGTAGGCACTAGGAACTAAAATGAGTCTCTCTTTGTAAACAAAGTCTGTACCAGTTACTTCATGTTAGCCGTTAGGGGAGCTAACAGCTGCATGGCGTTTAACTTTTAACAGTCAACAGTTATCTCCCATAGAGACGGTAACATTAGTTTTGCCCAAACAATCGTTTTCGCACCCTGGATAGAATGTTTGCTTTACAGAAAACTGCATTATATGATATTAAATGAGATATCATGAACAAAGTCATTAAACGTCCGAAAAAGCATTTAGCCTTTTTGCACTTACACCGATTGCATAAGTGCACATTAAAGGGACAAAACACAGTTTTAAAGGGACTGTAAACCACGAATGACGAAAAAAGAAAAGTTCTAAAATACCGTATTTTTTTTAAATTATTAGTTTATATTGATTAAAATATCACGACTGGTATATTACATAACTTGAAAAAAGTTCATATTTTCAGTATATTCGGAAATAAAATTTCGCGACGTGAAATCGCGAAAAAAGGTGACATAACGATATACACACTATAAATAACGCAAGTAGATTGATCATTTTATATATAAATATATATAATTCACTACGCATGCACAATTTGCATTCCTGGGTTTACCACGTGACGATGAATCATGTATTTTTGTATTTATTTATTTTTACTGGGTATGCATATAAATAATTTGATATACCAGTCGTGATATTTTAATCAATATAAACTAATAATTGTAAAAAAATACGGTATTTTAGAACTTTTCTTTTTTCGTCATTCGTGGTTTACAGTCCCTTTCATAAAGCGACTGTCGGCAACGTGTTCTTTTTTTGTTATACGATACCAATAGCTGCTAGAGTAACAGTATTTATAAATTTTCAACTAATGGTCTAATAATATTGTAACATGTAATTACTAAGTCATTGTTCATTCAATGATTTTATAAAATATTATTGTCCTAAACAGAAACAGTGTTCTCATGGTGTACCATTCTACTTGATAGCCTACTCTCTATGAGAGATCGCCGTGGCGTAGTGGATATGGTGTCCGCTTAGCGATCGAGAGGTCACGGGTTCGATTCCCACAGTGGGAGCGTACTCCCGAAGACACCAACTGCTGGTTCTAGTCTCAGGAAACGGACTCGTGAGCGTTTCAAATAAGCCGTAGGCTTTCGATGCAATCGAGCTTAAATAAATAGGTTTAAACTTTACAGATCCGGTGTGCAGTGACAAACAAGTGCGGTGCCCCGATGGAAGGTGTGCAACGGTATGCAATGGGGTACCGGAGTGTGCAAAGCTACAGGACGAGCTAGCATGCGGTAGGCAATTTGTAAACCAACATTCGGTAACGAATAAAGTATTCCTTTTTAAGAGATATGCTCACAGATTTTCGTATTTAAAAAGTCCTTTTTTATTTGGAATACTTTACAATAACGTAAACGAAAGTTTGATAATGGTTACATCACCGCGTTATTACAGTAAAGACCTGAGTATATGTAACAAGTTTTTTGAAAAAAAAAACGTTCTTTAAACGTTATATTAGTAATACGCGTATTTTTCAAATTATCGATGAAAAGCGTAACAAATGCTTTATTTCTTTAACGATTCGATCGATTATAATCCATTAATTAACAAACATAGATTTCTAAAAAAAATCTCTGTCAGGACTGTTATTTCGCTTGAAAAATCTTTATCGTCACTATGCCATCACTCAAATTGATTGACCAGTCGGTACGCTTGTAAGCCTTGATACATTATGTAAGTATTGTGTTGTAATGCTAAAATAGTCGTGGAAGTCGATCTAGTGCGAATATTTGTTTCTACGTGTACACATTCGTTTTTAACTGTTGGCAATAACTAGGATCCGTGTATGTGCATGTTAAAACCTGCAGTGTACGAACACTTAACAATTGGCATTATTCGTGTCTACTAAAACTAATTTCCATCCGCATGGTAAGATTAGGCCTTCCTCGGTTATCCAGTATTATTCATTACGTATTCGACGTCTATTACTTGAATATGGAGTTACGGGACTGCTCACTTGGGTATAAGGCGGTTGGTATAAGAAAAAAAACTTCAACCAACTGTATATGCACATTATCTCACATACTGGTACGACTCAATGTTGTAAAAGGTCGCCGTGGCGTAGTGGATAAGGTGTCCGCCTAGCGACCGGGAGGTCACGGTTTCGATCTCCACTAGGGGAGCGTTCTCTAGATCTCCCCCATAGACACCATGTACTGGTTGCAGTCCAAGGAAACGGACTCAAGAGCGTTTCAAATAAGCCCTAGGCTTTCGATACAATCGAGCTAAAATAAATACCGGTAGGTTTAAACTAACTCCGTGTTGTTCTCAGCGCCGCTGTGCCGGACGGGCGAGGTGCGGTGCTCGGACGGCGCCTGCGCGAAGGTGTGCGATGGTGTACCGGACTGCAAGGACAAGGCCGACGAGACCGGCTGCGGTCTCATATCCGCTAGAAAGGGTAAATACTTTGTTCCTAATATCAGCAGTTTGATTCACTAAAACTACTGCTAACTCGTGTATTTGATTACGCGCCATTTATTTATCAGTTGAACTGCACAGTCATTTATCCTCGGTCAGCGCTAATGCCGAACTCCATGTACAGTGTAATCTCTCGTTTAGACGCTAGACGCTATTCTATTACTAGATGTAAAGGCCCAGTCTCACTTATGCTGCGTTTACATTATGTTCCCGGCAGCCACGGCAGTCCCGTTTGTCCGAAACGTATCGCGACGCGTGACTGTTGCAATTTTTAATCTTAATCCAAGGTTTGCTAGGTTCTGCTAAGTTTCCTCACGGTTTATCAAGGTATCCGTGACGTGCCGTCGACGCGAAAACGTCGCGGCCCTTCGACGGTGCGCTAAGTTTTCATCCACGGTCTACCACGGATGTATAAATGTTGCTTCAAGGAACGATGAGTTCTGTTAAGTTCCCGCACGTTGTTTGCGTTTGTCATGCAGGTGTGATACGTTGTACACTTTTGTCATTTATTTGTCACGTTCTGTCAAGGTACCGTGCTGATCAAACGTGGACATCCNGGTTAAGGTGAAAACCTAGGTTATTCAGCTACGCCGAAAAACTTCAAGCAACTGTCTATTGACCTAATCTCACATATGGTACAACTCCGTGTCGTTATCAGCTCCGCTGTGCCGGACGGGCGAGGTGCGGTGCTCGGACGGCGCCTGCGCGAAGGTGTGCGATGGCGTGCCGGACTGCAAGGACAAGGCCGACGAGACCGGCTGCGGTCTCATATCTTCTAGAAAGGGTAAATATTTTTTTCGTGATATCAGCAGTTTGATTCACTTAAACAATTGCTAGTTCGTATTTGTGATACGCGCCATTTATTTAACATTTGAACTGCACTGTCATTTATCCTCGGTCAGCGCTTATGCCGAACTCCATGTATAGTGAAATCTCTCGTTTAGACGATAGACGCTATTCTATTACTAGATGTGGTGTGACTGCTTTCGCCCAATATCTATGCGGATTCGTCAGAACGCATCGAAAATATGATTATACGCAGATTAAGTCCGCGCGAGAATAAAACTATTTTTAAACAAGCTTAATCTCTTGCATTTTTTATTAAAAAAGTAAATGTGTTACGTGATAACGTTAGTATTATATTAACGACATCACTTGAAACAGACTTTTTATACTTGAATGTTTAATAAAACGTCAGAGGAAAACGTGTGTTTATTCATCAAATCCATTGGATTCGACATTGTCATGCAACTAATTTCATCTATATTTTGTCGAATGTCTGATACTTGCTACAGATTTCCAGCTTTATCGATTGCACTAATGCATACAGTTTTACAATATGAATACGGTACTTTGACTTGTTATTAATGTGTCACTGGTTACTATGCCAACAGCGGCCGTCTGCCAGGCGGGCGAGGTGATGTGCGCAGACGGTTCCGGATGCGCGCGCGTCTGTAACGGAATCCCGGAGTGTCCGGGGAGCGCAGACGAAGTCAACTGCCGTACGTATCTCTCATAATATATTTAATTAAAAACTTACAACACATAGTAGTCTTAGTCAATTGTTTGAATGTTCATCTGGAAAACCTATTTTTCTGTTTGTGATTCTGTTTTAAGAGCGTATTTCTTAGTATAATACTGGATGCGCGTTATAATTGCATGAGCGGTAAATGGCTGTTCATTTTCTCTCAAAGAGTAGAAAACCCTGGGTTTATTCGTATGTTATCGTTTGTATAAATGTTTTGTATAAAGGTTTTGTTATTCACTTATTCGTACTTCCCTTTAATCATATTCATGTCACAACGAACGTGCAATTAACAATGAACACGTACGCCACTTTCAAAAACAACACAATATCGTCCGTTCTTTTAATATCTACGAACAGTAACATGCAGTGCGAGTAATATTACTTATCTGAATGAGATAACCGATGATTCATCTCAGATATTTTTCTCAGCCACAATTGTTGATGTCCAACCTCGCATGTTATCGATATCATAACTATTGCACATTTCCTTGGTGCTATATACAACTTGCCAATGTTTATCGTATTTAACATGTACAATGGTGCTTTTTCTCATTGTCTGTTACTTGTGTTAAATATCTATTGTGCTAATTGTACACAATTATAATTGCTATTTTTTTACTATTTTGCTTTTGTTTAATACCTGTGACCTTTGCATCAATAATTGTTGTTCATTGTTTTATAAGTTGCTATGGGCTGAACGTCTGTTGCAATTGGTTATTATTTCTTGTTAATTCTCATCGGTTTTTGATCTTGCCAAGAGTGTCTTTTTTAATATCTCCTATATAATATATAATGCTATTTCTAAATAAATGTTAATATTAACTTAATATTAACTTAATTCATGCTAATATTGGTTTTACTAAATTATGGGCGACAATAGTGTCTCGTGCTTTTGATGAATGTTGCTCAATGTTCATCGTTATTGCATAGCTATCAATGTTTATAATGCCTAAATGCCTGATGCTATTTTCCAATCTGTATAGCTATTGCTAAGGTGTATTTGTTGCTATGACATCGATGTCTCTTTATATTGCTTAAATATATATAGCTATTGCATAGCTGTATATGTTGCGATTGCCTAACTGCCTGTTGATATTGCCTCAAAGCATATTTATATTGCATAGCTGAGTATGTTGCAACTGCCTCAATTCCTGTTGATATTGCCTCATTTGTTGATGTTACATCCATGTATGCAGCTTTTGCATACATGCTTGTTAGTTGATATTGCCTCAATGTCCGTTGATATTGCATCAATGTATGGTAATTGCTATTGCATCTCTAATTGCTATTAGAGGTCGCCGGTGCATCGTGGTTATGGTGTCTGCCTAGACACCGGGAGGTCATGGGTTCGATCACACCATGACAGCGTTCATTAGATCGCCACAAAAGAGTCCAACCAACACGGAATCGAGAGTGTTTAAATAAGCGTTAGGCTTTCGATGAAATTGAACTAAATTAAAGAGGTTTAAACTAAACTAATTGCTATTGCATCGGGGTCTGATGATATCGTGTAACTGTAGTATCATATTCTCTAAACATAGGAATGTATTGCAGTCTTTTGCTATTATTGAATGCACTTTATAATATTGTGATGTTGCCTAAATGTTTATTGCTATTGCTGCAATATAGGTTGTACTTGTCTTATTGTCTTTTGTTTTTGACTAATTATCGCTTTTTCTATCTCTTGCTGTTTCTAAATGTTTTCTTAATGTGTGCTTCTATTGCCTCAATGTAAGTTGCTTTTGTCGACTCGTATGTCGCTATTGCTATGTGTCTTTTGCTAATTCATCCATCTTTTAATATTGCGCCCTTGCATTACCTTAATGTTTATAGCAATTGCTACATATTTGTTGCTATTGCCGAAATATTTTGCTTCTGACAGTTATGTCTAAAAATTCAGTGCTATTGATACGAGTTTGTTGCTATTTCCTAAATGTATGATACTACTGCCTCGATGTCCTGTGCCTTTGCCTCAAGTATGTCGCTATTTCGTGCTTTTAGTTTTTGCTTAATATATGTTGCTAAAGCCCAATGACCAATGACTCTTGATATTTTCAAATTGTCGCTACACAAATGTTGTCCGTCTGCTACAGTACCCCGATGCGCGCGCAGCGACCAGGTGGTGTGCCAGAGCGGTCAGTGTGCCACGGCGTGTGACGGGAAGAATGAGTGCGTGTCCGGCAAGTCGGCAGTCGCGGCAGACGAACTATTCTGCGGAACAAAGCATTGAAGACTCGTCGAGGCCTTTATTAAATTGTGTCATGTCTATGTGTATGTTGTATTAAACCATACAAAAACAATACCACACACACGGGCGTTCGCAGGAATTATGCTAGGGGGGGTCAAGGGGGGGTTGTCCCCCTTTTCCGCCGAAGGCGTAGACATTTTTGAGAATAAGGCCAGATAATGGTGCATCATGAAGTATATCTGCGATGTTACAAGTCAGGATTTGGAATTGATAAATGGACTGTATTGGATGGGATTATACCTATTGTCTCTTTCCTTTGATCAAAGTGACTTTTCTCATACAGAATTCTGATCAGTAATCACTCATCATATGTAGACATTCATAACGTTTAACCCACAAACACCAATGTGATAGGTAAGTCGTGATAGTAATCGGAAGGCCCCGTTTCAGGACGGGACCTTTGTATAATTCATTGCCTCGAAGATGTTTTTCATCTACCTGAGATGCTTATAGTGGGGATTTTCTATCCATGGAGTTCAACGAAGGTACCTACGTCATCATGCAGTTTCTAGAAAACATAACGAATGCGTGAATTTTGGTATATGACGAATAAAAGCATACGAATCTTCACTAACCATTTCATCGAAATACGCTGTCGGTTAGAATATTTAGCGCAAAAAGAGCAGAGTATGAAAAGAAACAGACTGCACATCAGCTATTGAAGGCAACTGGAACGGCGACATTTGTGATAATAATCCATAGTTTCATAGCCAAATATTCGTCCATTTTAGAGCCCATCACGCAAGCCCTTCAGGCTGTTCAATTAGACACGTTGATAAACTTACATTGATATTCAACGATCGTCGAGAAAATGCGGATTCGATTTTCACGGAGGATATATTCGGTCCGGCATTAAAAACAGCAGAAGATATTGGTGTAACAATAACGATACCACAGCAATGTACATGTACTGGCTGATCCCGTCTCTAGGAAGCCGATTTTTAGAATCTAATATGCCTGCGTTCATGTTATATTTTTTGGGGGATCAATCAGATTATAAAGATACAGTCCGAACCATCAACAAATTTTATCGAATCAATAATTTTTAACAAGACGCAATCTCATGGTACGACATGAGCAAGAAGGAATCCATCGAACAGAATGAGTCAGATTTTGACGAACTGGTGAACAAACCGGATTTGTTTCCAGCTGCGCGTGAGGCGATGATCATATTACTAACCCTGCCCTGCACAACTGATACGGTGGAACGATCATATTTAGCACGCTGAGACGAGTCAACCCATGCCTAAGATCCACCATGTCCGGCGACAGGCTCTAAGGATTACGCATGATGAGCGTTCACATGGATCGGATCAACACTGACAAGAATATGTTCATGCAAACAACCATCGAAAATTCAGCAATCTCCCCTCGATTTCACACGACGGAATCAGGTTTAAAACAATCTTTTGAAAGTAAATAAATTGTGCAGTCACCGCATCCATTATTTGTTTACATGTAAATGGGAGTTGATGTTCGTGTGAAACTAACCAGGGGTCACTCTGACCCAAATTGTTCAATTCAGGAATCATAATTGTACACATTGAGATTTTTCCATATTCTACTAACTGTTTCCCCGATTTTCCAGGGGGTGGGGGTCAGCTGACCCCTTTTTTACCGATTTTCCAGGGGGAGGGGGTCAGGTGACCCCATTTGCCCCTGTGTGCGGACGCCCATGACCACACAAGTGCGTATTATTGTTATTTAAATTCCATAAAATACACATGACTTCTGCGACGAACCTTTTACACACCTTTACCCGCCAATGAGCATAGTATCATGAGTTTGTGTTTTACTGAGTTTCCTATATTACTCAATCGAGAGACGCCTGTACGTAAGTTTTTCATAGTTTTAAATTTAAGTTGCCCTGAGGTTGTAATCTCACACACAATTAGCTCAGTTATCCGACGGGTTAACGTCGTTAGAATAAAAAAAGTTATCTAGCCATCTTGTATGAGTCCTGCTTGCTAGCAAGATACCCGATCCTCCACAGAATGAGTCGCTTGTAAATTGAGCCGCGTTCTGGGAAAACTGAGGTAAATGCATGGCGAAACGTGTCGTCCCAGATAAGCAGTCCGAACAGGCTAAAGAGGGACGACACTTTCCGCTTTCCTGAATTTTTCGTTTAAAGGAAGTCTCTTCTTAACGAAAATCCAATCTAGGCGGAAAGTGTCGTCCCTGATAAGTCATTTCGGACTGCACAGGCTTATCTGGGACGACACTATACGCTCATGCATGAAACCCAAGTTTCTCAGAACGGTGCTCAATTTTCTAGCGACCCATTCTGTCTACAAGTCTTCTGTCAGACTAACAAATGGCCAGAAGTGCTTGATTCATACCAGACACCGCGACGAACACACACACGCATGTAAATTTTAGTGACCTTTTATTCAGATACACAACGAAAAAGCATAACTACAATTACAGATTTTCTAAATTTTTGAAAAATGTGGAAAAAATCACCGACCCGATTAATACTATACAAAAGTCTACAGGCGCTCTTCAAAGTCAAAATTCACATTCCCCATTATTATCTACAACATGGTCCTTAATACAATTCAGGGGAAATAACTTCTGCGTGTCTGGACGGTCGATACTACCCGGTTATTCATTCGGCATTCTTAATCTTATAAAATGCACACATTGGAATCGTCGTTTCATACCATATTCACAACCAGTGTATAAAAACATACAATTCACATGAAAGATTTTGTTTGCACAAGTCGAGTGGTTAAGCTGCAATCAAAACAGCAGTAAAATTGACATAACGCTTTGTTGAATGTACATTTGAATTCAAAACCAAACGACTGATTAATCGAGGTAAGACGATTGCTTACAAGTGTCCGACTTGTGACTGACAAGTTTCTGATAAGTCAGAAGTNGGAACCACGGGAGAGGACAACCCTCTCAAACGAACCCCTTTATGTTCCAAGGACATAAACTGGACCGCCCCTCCAATGTTTGGAGGTTATCTACGCCCCTGCCGAACAGGCTAAAGAGGGACGACACTTTCCGCTTTCCGGAATTTTCCGTTTAAAGGAAGTCTCTTCTAAACGAAAATCCAATCTAAGCGGAAAGTGTCGTCCCTGATAAGTCAGTTCGGACTTCACAGGCTTATCTGAGACGACACTTTACGCTCATGCATGAAACCCAAGTTTCTCAGAACGGTGCTCAATTTTCTAGCGACCCATTCTGTCTAACAAGTCTTCTGTCAGACTTACAAATGGCCAGAAGTGCTTGATTCATACCAAACACCGCGACGAACACACACACGCATGTAAATTTTAGTGATCCTTTTATTCAGATACACAACGGAAAAGCATAACTACAATTACAGATTATCAAAATTTTGGAAAAATGTGGAAAAAAATCACCGACCCGATTAATACTATACAAAAGTCTACAGGCGCTCTTCTAAGTCAAAATTCACATTCCCCATTATTATCAACAACATGGGCCTTAATACAATTCAGGGGAAATAACTTCTGCGTGTCTGGACGGTCGATACTACCCGGTAATTCATTCGGCATTCTTTATCTTATAAAATGCACACATTGGAATCGTCGTTTCATACCATATTCACAACCAGTGTATAAAAACATACAAGTCACATGAAAGTTTTTGTTTGCTCAAGTCGAGTGGTTAAGCTGTAATCAATACAGCATTAAAATTGACAAAACGCTTTGTTGAATGTACATTTGAATTCAAAACCAAACGACTGATTAATTGAGGTAAGACGATTGCTTACAGGTGTCCGACTTGTGACTGACAAGTTTCTGATAAGTCAGAAGTTTATGTATGAAAATTGAATGAAAAATGTCCGACAAGTAACTGACAAATGTCTGATAAGTGCCCAACATTTACTGACAAGTGTCTGAGGGGACACCGCTTCGAGTCGGGCTTATTTGCCTATTGCAGGGCGGTCTTCTCGTTGTTAGGTTCACCTCCCCCGGCCCCCGCCATACAACGGCACGGTGATGTACGTGGGTGACAGGCTACCCGTGGTGACCAGGTCCTCGACCAGAAGTTGCTCCTTCACGTAACCCAGCTCGGCGGACAGGCCGAACCTGTTGTACACTGGAACTGAAACACAGGGAAATTGCATCTGATAATCATCGCATGCGTTGCATTGAGTTAATAGTTACCAAATATTCAGGTGTATATTTTATATTTCAAATACCTTCTTTCACCATAAAATATTTATTATTAATATTATATCTAGTATTGTTACAATACTATTCTGAAACACCTCGTAGTGCTAAGATGAAACATTAGTATTAGATAGGCGTGTTTGAATAAAATAAAATACTTTCCGAGTGATCTAGATGAAAGTCATCATTCTTCTGAGTCAAACCCAGTGATCATGTTCCAAATGCGATATATTGGTATCGATTATGATAATGAATGCTACAACCGGTTAACAGGTTATTCGTTTAGTTGAGTAAATTATTGATGGCTTTTACAGTGATCAATAACAAGGCAGTTTGTATACGTAATATTGAAGTACGTAATATTGATCTAAAGCAAATACGAGCTTATGATCGCATGAGGAAAATTAAACCATTACCGTGCATCGGTTCTTAAGTATGGATTTTATTGTGTTTTGGTCTTAATGTTTTCGTACGTGTATACAGTGTAATAAGATATGGTTTTACCATAACGTATTTAAATTGCGGCTGTTTTTTACGAGCCACATCAGGTTTCGAAACTACCTTCATCCAGCAAATGATCTGATAATATATGAGGGTGAACTTCCTCGCGTACTGCGCACTGCTGTATTTTGACCCTGAATACAGCATTAATTTTACCCTTCGTATCTTTTAACCATTTTTTTTTTAAACCAAGATTTTTTTTATAACACAAAGCGTATTAATTCGTGTTTTTTAATCATATTTTAATGGATAAATGGCAGCAACATTCGATTAATATATTTTATAAATATGATTTCTAAATACTAGTATAGTTATGATGAACGACACTCATAATTAAATTTTCATTGTACGAAAGTTGCAAAATTACACATGAGATATTTGTTGATTTCGGTGTAAGATCGAATATAATTTTATTGTTTTATAGATGTTTATCGGAAAAAAAATATGGTCACGAGTGACGTAGCCACGAGAAGCTCCTATTAACCCAAATATGCCTAGCGTCTAGACAAAAGGCCTTGGCAAATAGCGCAGACCCAGATGAGACGCCGCATGATGCGGCGTCTCATCAGGGTCTGCGCTGTTTGCTTAAAGGAATTTCTTTAAAAAATATTCTTAATATAGAAATAAATATACTAGACATCCCTAATTTTGGAAATAAATTGATCCACTTTAGAAGGATGGGAGAGTCCACTAGGCATACATGGGTTAAAAAACAATTGGCTATAAAACTCGTAAAATAAAATAGATCACTGAAATCAACAATTAGCATCTCGTTAATATTCGTACGCAATTTCATCTGTCTGGAAACGTAAATGACACTGGTAGAACGATACAGAGGTCTAATGGAAGGAATCATATTGCGATTTGTCTTATATTTTCACTCAGTGAATGATATATGATCAAATCAGTTTATTAGGAGTAAGGTACGGGGGCTAAATATTCTATTGTGGAAAAAGACAAAGCGTCAGATTTATGCAAAAACTTTCCCAACCACACTTTCTTTCTGTACATGTGCGTTCTTCAGCGGTGAAAGTTTGAGCGAACAATCGTGCGAATGTACGGATGCATGGACGGACTGACAAGTGGTACTGCCTGGCTTACCCCATTCTTTGGTGAGATAACATGTCAGCATGGTTGATAATCTTAAATGCAATCCCCAGAAATAGTTCGGATTTATTTTGGCGGCGTATATCGCAGGGTTAACATACAGTACAGCAGACGTAATCGTAATCGCGGAAGAACGTGACTTATAATTGTATGGTTGCAGTCTTATTATTTAGACTAGTGTCAAATCGTGATATGGAACCTGCAAGTTGCAGGTTGCATATCACGATTTGACACTTGTCCAAATAATTAGACATAATCAAATGTACGTAATCTACCGGAGTAGATTTGACACTGGGTATATAGAATACGTAAACGTTGTGTACTTAACTTATAATTTTCATGGTTGCAGGTTGTGAAAATCGATGTCCGTTTAAAAGGCCAGTCATAAGACCTCGAAAAAACAGAACATGGGTTCTAAATATAGAAAAATACATCACGATTTCACACTGGGTACATAGACTGTTTCAAGCACCCGTTTAACCGACATCGGCTTTAATGTATTCATAGTTATCCATGCGAAACATAATGAACACGATTTCACAAAAGGACTGAAATATAATGCTTAAATCGTGCGCAGGTATATGACATAATGTATTTAATATATTTTCGGCACGCTTCGGTCTTGCAAGGTTGCTTGGATAGAGTTTATTTTTGTGGAGGATTTCGTCCCAACAACACCGTGGTGCAGATACTAGCCTTCACTAAAGATGAGGACCATTCTGGTGTTAATGTTGATAGGATTTATTGGTATGTTAAATTAACATTAAATACACAATGCAGATTTTATTTAGATGCATTTATGTTTTTGATAATTTAAAAAAAAAATATTATTAACAAGTTTATTTGTCTTGTATATTTATTAACATGCGTTTTTTTCACACATATTATATGGGATAATTTTGTGCGTTCTATTGTTTTTATATTATTATTTTATTTTTATTATTATTATCGACCATTATTGGTCGATACAGTCATTAATTGACAATTACCAACTTATCAAAACCGTTTAAAGGGACCTGGTTACATATTGGCTAAATGACAACTCGTGCATAACACGAGTTAAAAAAAAATCGTTTCAATTTCGGATAATCGCCTTTAAAAAATAAACTTATTAAGTGTTTTAATACATGTTATTGGACACATACGGGTAATACTCACATTCATACCGTTAAGATTTGCTCATGTTTTCGAACTCCTGAATGGACATGTGGTGTAATGCTTAGCGCGATATATTTTTGTTCCACACAAAACGGGGCTGAAATCCGGCTAGGAAAACAAATAAATAAAACGTGTCTTCTTCTTTTTCTGTTTCTTCTTGTTCTTTTTTTCTAGATTTATCAAAATATATTAGTTTTTCTCAGTGTAACAATTAATGAAATTTACTTAAAACAACATGGTCACGAGTCATGTATTCCTGTCCCGCAACAGGACTGTGTGCCGCCCACATGCACGAGCGCCCCAAGCACGACTCGAGCGAAGAGGATGAGGACCATGAGTGTGAGTGCCGCCACCACGGCCCTCCGCCGCCGCCGAAAGACGACATGCCACATCCGGAAGCCGAGGGTAACATGGACGATGGCATGGAGATACCAGAAGATTTCGAAAACATGAACGAGGAGAAAAAAATGGAACTGATGGAGGAATTTGAGAAACACGAGGATAACAAGCGTTGCTGTCGTAAACACTGGTACGCATGCGCACTACTTACTGAACATAAATGTTGTTTTTTTTCATACGCTGTTTAAAGGCTCCGATGATGTGTTATCATAAACATAAGGTACAGGTATTTTAACAAATTGAATAGCCGAAAGAACGTTAACATGCGTTTCATGCATGCTGTACGCTTATGGTATTCGTTTGATACCAAAAGCCTCGAATAGGTCAGCCTCGTACTTGCAGAGACGCAGATATCTACGTCTCTGGTACTTGTTACGGATGTTTTTATCGGCGTTGCTGTATTTCATATTTGGATGTCGTTCTAAAATGTGTTCTTCATTATTTTTAACTGATGGGGGTATATTTAGTTGCAATATTTGCCAGCCGTACCTATGAAAGCGTTACGAAATTCTATGAGAAGATGAAAATAAATCACTACTTATTTGATACCATACATTGTTACTGTTGTAAACGTACTGTACATGTAATTGCACATTCCGCATTTTATTAAGAACGTCACTTGATTCTTGCGTCTCATATGCGCGTGATTGTCCCGCCGCGTACACATATTGATTAAGGCAGCGGTGTATTCTACATTGTTCAAATAGTTCAAGAGACATACAAAAATACCGCACACAAAATATACGCACTATAGTTGTTTTGTTTAAATACCATGCACAATTATGTTTCGTAGTTGTTCTGTAAAGGGATAGGAGCTTTCTTTGTGATAATCGTCAATGCTTTTCGCAGTATGCATCGAATACCGATGTGTTTGTTATTAAGGCCTTTGTTCTGTTTTATTTTACTGGAACTTTTGTCTGCTGAAATGACGTTGCAACGTCACGCAATATACACAACGCTCCTGTTTTATTTTGACGTTTGTGTGATATATATTTTTTTGCTAATTTAAAAGCATGTGATAAAAAAGATCTGACACGAGTTGTCAGTTCTTACCATGATTTATTAAACTCGTGCAGGAAATGGGAAAATAAGCTCGCCAAGGGCTCGCTTTCTTACAAAATTCCTGAACTCGTAAACTAAAAGATGGTATAAATTGAAAACTCGTCACTCTTGATCAGCAGACGATTTATTTCATAATCTTACGGATGATTCCGGAGATAGTCGATGTATCACGATTTGACAACTCGTGTCATTTCCTCTATATATCTCCTTGCAGGCACCGGAAACTCGTTAAGATCATTGTCGGTTCCGTCGTCGGGGGAGTTATCGTCATTGCTGCTGTCGTCACCGCCTGCTGCTGCTACCACAAGAGGTGCAAGAGGAGCAGGACATGCCCGGACCAGAAATACAAAAGTATGTTTTAAGAATGAGTTTTTATTTGCAAACAACATAGGAACCTCGCTATAGAAAAACGGGGTTTAATGCATGTGCGTGCAGTATGTTATGGTATTTTTTTTCCTGTATAGGAAGTCTGTTCTAAGCGAAAATCCAGTTTAAGCGGAAAGTGTCGTCCCTGATTAGCATGTGCGGACTGCACAGGCTAATCAAGGGCGACACTATAGGCATATGCATTAAGCCCGGTTTTTCCAGAGCGCGACTATGTATGTAACAATACAAGTCTATGAAGAAAACCCATATTGCTAGACCATTTAAATGCTGTATACCCGTGTGCCTCGAATATGAAGTAGTATTTTTCATCAATAATACATTCCTGCTCTCCGTGTAACGTGATGTTATCTGAATGTAAACATTTAAACGGTAAAAATTCTCGTTTAAAAGTGATCAGTGGAATGTGACTGTATGGTGGTTACTTGTATTTCATCTAATATTTGAGGATACCCCCCCCCCCCCCCCCNCGTTGTTTCGTAAGCAAAGTTTTAAATCAACATTACAATTATATCATACTATGGCGTTAAAGCTGAATTTTTTGCGTATTTTTTGTTTATGTTGTTCTCAAGCATTTAATGAATATAAATAACATTTATTGTTTTCGGTGAGTGATCGAATATTTAATTCACTCGTGGTTATATAACAATTATATTTTATATAACAACGAGT
Source organism: Dreissena rostriformis (assembly GCA_007657795.1). Classification (NCBI taxonomy): domain Eukaryota; kingdom Metazoa; phylum Mollusca; class Bivalvia; order Myida; family Dreissenidae; genus Dreissena; species Dreissena rostriformis. The sequence goes on from VMBQ01008241.1 coordinate 31,684, forward strand.
GAAATAAAAGTCGATCATAGACTGAAATCAACAAATATCCTTTATATAATATTGCCGCTTTTGTTCACTTTTTTAAGCGTCATTGTTGATGCTTGTATGTAGACATCTCATTGCTGAAACATTTTATTGAATGTTGCTGCCGTTTATCCTGTCTGGATAATAGAAAACACGAAATTTCGGGTTAAAACAATCTTTGTCGAATGATACGCAGTACGCAGGTTCATAATAAATCAGTCCGCAAGGGGGGGGGGGGATTCACTCTCACATAGTTGTATTTGCTGGCTGAAGGTAGTTTCGAAACTTGATCCTGCTCTAAAGACAGCCGCGATTTAGAAACATTATGGCAGAACCTTATCTGCTAAAACTGTATTAAGACCCGTACGAAAACACTCAGACCAAACCTCGATATAAAACCCATACTTTAGAATCGATGTACAGCAATGGTATTATTTTCCTAGCGAGCATGGGCTCTTATTTGCTTTTGATCAATATTAGGTATACAAACTGCCTTCTAATTGATCACCGTTAATCCATCAATATCCAATGCAAACTAACGAATTACCTGTAAATAGTTGTAGCATTCATAAATATAATCGATACAAATTTGGAACATGATAACTGGGTTTCAGAATGATCGTCATATTTACCTTTCTAATAATACTGTGTTGTATAATAAGCAGTGACAGTTGTTTCAGAATACCGTAGTATTTAAAAAGTAATATAAATTATGTTAACAATAAATATGTTTTGTAGAACACATGTATTCGAAATAAAAAAATACACTTGCACATTTGGTAAGTATTTTAACCAATGCAATGTGTGCGATGATTATCAGAGGAAATGTCCCTATGTTTCAGCTCATGTGTACAACCGGTTTGGAATGTCCGCCGAGCTTGGTTACGTAAAGGAGCCACTTCCGACCGGGGACCTGGTCACCACGGGCAGCCTGCCACCTACCTACGCCACCGCACCGATGTATGGCGGAGGGCCGGGGGAGCTGATCCTCACGGTGCCGCCTGTGTACGCCACCGAGGAGAAGAAGACCGCCCTGCCATAGGCTGATAAGCCCGGACCATAACGGTTTCCATGTCAGACACTTGGCAGTCACTTGTCAGACATGTGTCAGTCACGTGTTGGACACTTATCAGACATTTGTCAGTTAATTGTCGGATATTTTTCATGCAATTATCATGAATTAAATTTTGTCCGACACTTGTCCTCAATCTCTTTGTGTTCTTTTTACCACATTTTAAGTAGTGTATGGTTTCGATTTAAAATTTACATTCAATTAACCTTTATTTCACCTTTACAGCTGGTCTGACTATTGCTTATCAATCGGATGATTGTTTGAAAATATGTAATTGATGTTTTGTTATTTCGTTTTGTACCTGAATAAAATATGTTCGTTCGTGGCCGAGTTTTGTGTAATCGTATTTAACAGTATACTTGTCATATAACGATGGTAAGCACTACTTATAAAAGGTGTGTGTGTGTTGGGGTAAAAATACATATAATTGCAATAATTACAAGGCCAATCCTCTCACATAAGTAACTTAATGTGTATTCACTGTAACTGGCAACTGCTCTCCTAAAATGAAAAAAGGGCGGAGAATGGCCGTCGAAAAATTCGTGTAATTACATGGAAAATCTACACACATGGCATGTGGTCGCGCTGTTGATCAAACTCGCTAAACTAAAGTTTATAGTTTTGCACTATACCGACTGAGCTATACCGATGTGTTGACCATCAATCATGTGTTGAACATCAGTCACGTGTTGACCATCAATCACGTGTTGACCATCAATCACGTGTTGACCATCAATCATATGTTGAACATCAGTCACTTGTTGACCATCAATCATGTGTTGAACATCAGTCACTTGTTGACCATCAATCATGTGTTTAACATCAGTCACGTGTTGACCATCAATCATATGTTGACCATCAATCATGTGTTGACCATCAATCATGTGTTGACCATCGATCATGTGTTGCCAACCAATCACTTGTTGACCATCATTCTCGCGTCGACCATCGATCATGTGTTGCCAACCAATCACGTGTTGACCATAATCATGTGTTGAACATCAGTCACGTGTTGACCATCAATCATGTGTTGAACATCAGTCACGTGTTGAACATCAGTCAGATTGTATTGGTTTGTCACCTTTTGGAATGCAGGTAATTATACCGTGTATTTGGGTAATGGATAAATTCCCACTAATAAATGCGTGATTAAGAGCTCTTAAAACAAAGGTGTCCACTTTTGGCCAAAAAAATCTGAAAAAACCCACATTGCGCGACCGCCGATTCTCCGTCTTTATACAATAAATTATACCATTGTATTATGTCTGGACCGATATTAAACCATGAAAGAGTCCGATTTACAAATGTCCATGACAATGAATCAAAGGCCTTTACAAATCTATTAGTAACAGCAGACCCGTGATGCATATTTAATCTGTGTAATTAAGAATATCGTAAATGAGTCTGGTGTTCTCTCCTATGAACATACCCTTAACGAAACCAGTTTGGTCACTGCTTATTAATTTATCTATATTCCTGTACAGCTTAAGCATGTTCGCAATGCACCAAGAGCCGATTTTATATACAGTATTTAGTAACGTTATCGGACGCCAATTCTGTTAAAATTGTCTTGGTTTGTCACCTTTTGGAATGCAGGTAATTATGCCGTGTGGTTGGGTAATATACATAAATTCCCACTTATAAATGCGTGATTAAGAGCTCTGCAAACAAATGTGCCCAATTTTGGCCAAAATACCTTAACAAAGTTAATTGTTAAGCCGGATGAACCTGGCTTTTATTATTTGCCATGTTTTTTTTAAAACAAAAGAAGCCTGCTTTAATGTTATTGGCACTTCCATACTATTTAACTGTTCCCTTGAAAGTTTGGGTATTTCTATGTCATTAACATAACTATTTAAATCCTCATCGATAACGTTTACATTTTGAGGTTGGTATAGTTTTGTATAAAATAAGGCGGTTTCTATTACAATGTCTGGTTGTTTATCAATTACATCTCCATTTTCATTAAATAGATTGGTCATAGTTGTTGTCGTTTAATTGTATTTTTTAAGGTTACACAGTTTTTTAGTTTTTTTTTCACTATTTTGAACCTATTCGGCTTTAGACCTTATAACGGACCATATTAATTTTTCATCATAAAAAAACAACATTTTATACTTTTAAGTTCAGCTTTTTAAATATAATATTTAACACATTATCATCTATGACAGATTTATTTGTTCATTTTTTTCAATTTTGAGTTTAAGTTGCTTTTCGCGATTGTTAGGACTATACATTATAGGATACCGAGCTTGATCACTAGCTCGGCCACATAACATGTGTGAGGATTGGCCATGTAGGTACATGTATTTCAACGGCCATCCCCCCTTCTCCAACCTCTGATTGAAGAAGGGCAGGTGTCAGTTACTGGCGCTCAATTGGTCGTTGTCGGCTCAGGTACTACTTAATGTACCCCGGGTACGGAAAATACGCTTAAGACACCCGACTATACTCCGGGGTAACTTTTAGTATATTTTCCGTACCCTGGGTACTTTGTAGTTTACTTAAGAGTACCGAGGGTACTTTAAAGTAGTACCTGAGCCCAAAATGACCAATCGTGGGAAGCTCATTCGGTCGTTGTCGTCTCAAGTAAAAGGCGTCCGACCTTACTCCGAAGTACTTTTGAGTCTATTTTCTGTACCTGTATATAGATTTACTTACAAAAGAAAACTAGATATGGCGCGGCAGAGGCCGACGCGTATCCCCACGCCGAATGTTTGACCTAGGTGTGCCCCAGGGTTGGTAATGGGGCCATGCATAGTTGAGATTGACCGTATTGTCGTAAGAGAAGTTCAGTATCGATTAGAAGTGAATTGGTGTAGAAAAAAGAAGTTATAGTAAAAGGCAATTTCGGGTGGGTGTGACCTATGTGGGCAGGGCACCCCAGGGTTGGTAATGGGGCCATGCATAGTTGAGATTGACCGAATTGTCATAAGAGAAGTTCAGTATCAATTTGAAGTGAATCGGTATAGAAATGAAGAAATTATAGTAAAAGGCAGTTTTGGGTGGGTGTGGTCTATGTGGGCGGGGCCCCAGGTTTGGTAATGAGGCCATGCATAGTTGAGATTGACCGTATTGTCATAAGAGAGGTTCAGTATCAATTTGAAGTGAATCGGTGTAGAAATGAAGACATTATAGTAAAAGGCAATTTTGGGTNTAATGCAGATTAACAATATGAGCCATGTTAGGCAAAAAAACACCATGCCATAGCTTTGATATCCCTCAAACATTGTTTTTAATTTAATGCAGATTAACAATATGAGCCATGTGAGGCAAAAAAAACACCATGCCATAGCTTTGATATCCCTCAAACATTGTTTTTAATTTAATGCAGATTAAAATATGAGCCATGTGAGGCAAAAATGGGTCTCATGCCATATTTGGCAAGCATAGATCCAGACCAGCCTGCGCAATGACACAATCTGGTCAGGAGCTAGGCTGTCCGCTATAAAGGCTAGCAAGGTTTAGTAGTATCATAAGCAGATAGGATAGCACCTGACAAGACTGCGCTAATGAGTCTAAAGCTACGCTGGCACCCTATGGCCTAATACCCATTTTTCCCATGACACGGGTCATGCAGTCTTTTAAGTTTTTTTATAAGTCTTAATTGTTGAATTAATTGAAGTGATGAACATAATCATAAAAAGTCTCTATATAACCTTAAAGGTATGTAAGATTATAGCACTCAGTCCTCAATTTTGTGGTTTTTTCAGGTAATGTTATTGTTGGTTTTACATGCTGTTTTTTTTCTAAATTTCGTTCATCAAACTTGTATATATTGCATCATAGAGAAGTCAGATGATTTAACATGATTTTTTTTTTATTTATTTATATTTCATTTAAATTATACTTGAAGTAGAGTTTGAAGCATGGTAAGAAGTTTTATTGATGCAATTGGTCCTAGACCACACTCTGTTAAATTCAGTCATATTGGGATCCATACAAAGTCTTACAGACAGCATAGCAATCAGTAAGGTGCATGATGTATCCATTTAAGTGCTGCAAATCTTCTGTGCAGCAGTGTAATATTGTAAGGCACTCAATGAAAATAATGTCTCTAAACTATTCAATCGAATTACTTTAAAATGACAACTCTTGAAATAAGAACTTAATGGTCTGAAAACTCTGAATATGCATACAATAACAAATGAGAAATCCCAAATCCTATCTCCTTCGTATATAGGTTGTACCCTGTAACAATTCTAAAATTAAAGATATTTTGGTACAACTCAAAACATTGAGATTTCAGTAGAGATGTAAATACGTTTTTTATCACAAGATTTGAAGGATTGTCTTGTCAATGCATCTTTCAAATCAAGTCATAACGTTCTATGCACATAAACAGATGATATGCTTACATTGTGATATAGTTAACAAGTAATATTTTAAAAAGTTGTCCGTTTACATCATGACCAGATTTGAATGACAAAGTTATACAGTAAGTTAAAACTCATTTGATAAGACGAACCTGTCATACAAATGCACACAATACATGGTTGATGTAAGAATAAATCATAAGCAGACCCGTAAAAATCCTATTGCATATTGTCAATTACCTGAAACTAAAAATAATGTTTATTATGATAGCAGACAAACTAGGCTTTCAATTCAAAATGTGATTGTGAATAAGTACTGTTTGTTTCTTTTCAAAGCATAGCACACTTGTCTCTCTGCAAAGATGAACAAGAGGTTTGTAAAACATGTATGTCACTTAAGATCTCTATGTAAAAGCATTAGGGGCCATCCTTTATCAAAACTAACAGTATACAAATATAAATGATCACAAGAATTATATATATATTGTGCAGAAACCTATTTCAGGATGAAAACCACTGTGACCTTGACCTTTGACCTGATGACCTGAATTTTAATAGGTGTCTTATTTTCCACCCAAGAAATCCGTACACCAATTTAAATGATCGTAGGTGAAAGCTTTAGAGTTAGAGTAGGGAAACAAATGTCCTGTTACAATATCTTGTGACCTTGATATTTGACCTGTTTACCTCAAAATTAATATGCTTAATTATTTACTCCCATACTACCAGCATACCAATTAACATGATTGGAGGTAAATTCTTTCTCTAGAAACCAATTTCCTGACAAAAGCGGATGTGACCTTGACCTTTGATTTGCAGGTGACCTCAAAATCAATAGGCATCTTCCGTTTCTCAGTAGCCACTATACGAATTTTCATGATCTTAGGCCAAATCATTTTCAAGATATCTTCCAGAAACAAATTTACTGTGACAAGCCCCTGTGACATTGACCTTGGACTTATTCCCCACAAAATCAATAAAGTCTTCCTTTCTTCCCCAGTAACCATCAAACTAATTTGCACAGTTGTAGGTCAAAGCGTTCTCTACAAATCATGTGGAAACAAAGGTCTATGGACCAACAAACGACAGAAAACTGAAAAGGCATATTGCCCCATTTCTTAGAAGGGGGCATAATAATTGAACATTAAACGGGCAATTTAACTGCTAATTGGGTATACAAACTTAGAGTTTTTATGGCAACATATTGACACATGAACTCAGTGTTCACGGGTACAATGCCCTGCTCAATCCTATCCTTCTAACTTCCCCTATTGTCAAACAAGGAGTCACACAACTATTGTAGTAGGCAAGAAACACAATTATAAGTACACACAACCCCAGAAAATTCCAGCGCACTTAATAACAAGGCTTGTCACCAAAGGATGACATATGCCTCCTTTTTCCACATTTTTTGAAACCTAAACGCAAACTTTAAACTTTAAGTGTGACGGAATTTCAGACGGACAGACGGACGGACGTACAGACGGACAGTGCGATCACTATATGCCCACCTTCGGGGGCATACAAATTTACTACACTCAATCTCATTAACAGTTGCAGAACAAAATAAGGTAATATAGCGGCAAGATTTATATATTGATGATAAAATAGAACACTAGTGGTAGTCAACTTTTGTTAACTGTAGCAAATCTATCATCAATGTCAGTGGAATAAAAATCTATACATAGGAATTAGCTATATTCCATAATAAATGCAGTCTAAAATCTATGTATAACTTGTTTTTGGCCCGGCATGGCCCATGCTCGAACTTGGCCTAGAGATCATCTAGATAAAACTTCTGATTAAGTTTGGTGAAGATCGGAAGTAAACTTCTTCAATTAGAGAGCAGAGACCATTCTTTATTTTAATCAATTATAGTTGCATATTTGATAAAATGTCTTATAAAACAACAGTATACCAATACAGAATAACTGTATTCCATAAATGCAGTGTAAAACCTTTTTTCATTGCAAGCATACTGTTCGCAATTTTCAAAATAAATATTTTTATAACATTCTTTTGTAAAATCTAATGTATGAAATAAGACAAGGTTATATAAATGCAATATACATCTGTAAAAGTCCATATTAAATGCATCCAAAACATTAATTAAACCGAGTTAACCTACTTGGTATACCATCTTTAATAATTGGGTCATATCAACCTACTGCTATAGTTCATTACTTCCATAACTTATATTCTACAATTAAAATTAAAATTATATATTTTACAGTCTTATATTTATAAATCTATCATGAAATAGTGTTCTAATTGAGGTGATAAATATAGTAATTAGAATAAATTCTATTAAACATTTTGAAACATTTTTCCTTATTTTAAATATTTCTCGTAGATTATAGGATAACAAAAGTCAATGTCACATTTAATAAACTTTTATNGTAATGCTACGTGAAACTTGTGGTTCTGGATTTTTTTCTCAAATGAAATACCTGACATTCAATGCCTCATGTTTGCAGACGATATTGCTAGCTGTGCGGAAACAGCCTTTAAACTCCAACAACAGTTTAACGTAGTTGATAGATTTTGCATGAATACGGGAATGGAGATTTATTTAGATAAAACTGGAAAAAGCTTGATGGCACGGAGTATTGGGTTTTCGAGCAATTTCCTCCGGAAGTCGTGATGAGGAGACGCCAATTGGTTCCTAAGATGAAGGAGGCGAGGAGGCTAGGGAAGCGGGCGT
>VMBQ01008242.1:0-40652 GCA_007657795.1 Dreissena rostriformis
TGCCACTGCCCGCCTGCTGTCCTACCGATGTCTGACTACCCACCACGATGGTCGTCTCCTCTCCCTCATCTGCTCCGGTGGAGCCGTCGGCCTCGGCGAGTTGTGCCTCGGCCTCCTCGCGCCGCCGCTTCTCCTCCTCCTCCTGACCCTGCTCCTTGATCACGTCCTCGAGCACGTTGGGCCAGAAGTCGCCCTCGAAGTACGGCAGGTCCGTCACCTTCGCCACATTGTTCTCTATCGAGTCTTTGTATATATCCTGTAACGATTGAAGGCATGATCTTTTGTACATTTAATATGCATTTCCAAACATTATTCATGTGTTGTCAGTATTTGACTTCTTTAATTTTCATTCTGACCCTAATGTTTCTAACAAGGGTTCAATTCACTGAAATTGACTCTTAATTTTCAAAATAACTGAAATCCCACCAATTTTGTTTAAGTCTCAACAGCATTAAGAGTTGAAATTGTGTTAGCTGGACAGCTGTATGTCAGTCTATTAATAACATAAACAGGTCATTTCATGTTTATTTTTTCAGCAGGCAGGTTAGTTATAACTTGTTCACAAGAAATATATAATCATTATGCAGCTTACCTTGTAGTCTATTACAATACGTTCAATAAGAGCCTTATCCAGCATCTTCTTGTACCATTCCTGCAACCTCTTTGGTTTAGGAATCTTCTGCTCAGGCGGGTGACAGTGGAAGATGTAATCATCTCCCTCGCTGGGTGGGCAAGCCCAGATGTGAGCCCACACGTAGCCCATTGACTTGGCATACTCCAGGTAGCCGATAAGGAGCTCGTGGTATACTGCTGTACGCAGTTGTCGGGGTTGAAAGAAATGCACACTGTCCAGATAGGAGATGTACACCCGCCTGTACGGAAATAACAAAACATGTTGACCAACATAGGCTAATTTACAGTACATTTAAAACCACCAACAGTGTTCAGAGTCAAACCAATAGAAACAAGAGCTGTCACCATAGGATGACATATGCCCCCTTTTTCCACATTTTTGTAAACTTAAAAAAAAGTGTTTTTCCACATTTTTCGAAACCTAAACGCAAAGTGTGACGGAATTTCAGATGGACAGACAGACAAACAGTGGTGCGATCACTATATGCCCACCTTCGGGGGCATAAAAAGCAGCATTGAACTGCTGCAAATAATTAACTTTACAACACAAATAAAAGTGCATAATCTAAACCAATTGTTGACAAATCTGTGGATAAAAAAAACATCATATTTCCATTGTATTTCCAATTATTTCAGAGATGAAAATCAGCCTACCATATTACTATCACAAGGTTCACCAATACCAATCAATCCCAAACTAATGCGCAAAAACGTTAGCAATTTCTGATTACAACTTGCTATGATCTGAAAGAATCCTGGTTGAAAGAATCTTGGTTGAAGCTTTACCAATTGATACTCGATACAATTGTTACTGTACCTGTTGTTAGGAAATGGACACTCAGAGCCGTATTCCTGTACATGCATGCCAAAGAAGCAGACGTCCACTCCATCAATCTCCTCAAACACAAACATGGACTTTGCTTTGAAGTTAAACGTCTCCGGGAATTCACCATTGTCCACAAACCTGCACAAGAGAAGCAAATTGTGACTTTTTGTTTTTTAAAAGCATACCAACAAATCTTGTAAACTTTGAGGTGGCAAATATGCCATATATCCAAGAAAATGGTCCTTATTATTACAACCTATTTTTTTAACATTCACAGTACGCCAGAAAATGCATTTTAACAGTACATTGGTGTTTTTGTCAACACTAAACACAATGTATTATAATGATAACTAATAATATAGAATAATTACGGTGTTGAATATATTAAAACTAACTTATCAAATCTACAAATCATTCGCGAGGGAATTAAGCCAAATAAGGAACAACTAAAAATCAGAACAAAGGGCATTGAAGCATGATACATACTTGGCTTTCATTTCTGGCCGCACCTCACAAACTTTGTCTAAACAAGATAGCACTTTAATAAATACTTCGCCAGCACCCGCATCTTTCTTCTTTAAGAAGGTGTTGATACGATTCTCCAAATAGTTTCCCAGCTTTGAGCCTGGCAACCCTGTTTCAAAGAAAATAATAACTTTAGATTTCTGTTCCCTTTTTGGTCAATGCTTCATTCTTGAAACGACAATTGTAAGTCACCACAAACAAATACTCATAAACTTGCTTATTATTATTGAACACATTGGATTTAATTTCAGGTATACACTAGACAATCTGTTCACAATTTCAAGTATTTTACTTACTTTTTGCAGAATATTTGTTATCTTTTCGTTTTGCGCCTTTTGCTTTCAAACAGTTTTCACAGACGAACCTAAATAAAAAATATAAGATGAAATATATGACCAAACAAACTTAGACGGCAATGTTGAAGTGAAAACACTGGTAAACATACTGGATATTTTCCACTGGCAATTTGATGTTCATGACATCAAAGAAATTTAAACTACTTGTTACCTGTTTAACAAAAGTTTATGACATGTTCATATTTGTTTTTAAATAACTTGTCTAATTGAAATAGAAAAGTATATTTCAACATTCCCAAATATATTGCACATTCATACAAGAGGGTCAAAGGCCATTGGTCGCTCAACTGGGACCTAAAAGAACTTAACTGTTTTTATCATCTTTTGTGATGTTTCAAAAACAAGTAAAGAACTTTGTGAATATATTGTTAGACAAAATATTCTGAGCAAGTTTCATGATAAATGGGCAAAATATGGAGCCTCTAGAGCGTTCACAAGCTTTTAAATTAATTTCACCAAAACCTTGGCAGCAGACTGAAAAAGGGTTTGGATCAGTCACGATATGGGGATGAGTCGCAGTGTGATCGCTGATTACAATAGCATTTTATAGTTCTGAACATATGAGCCTTGCTGTTGATTTCAACAATTTTACGGGTAAAAATTGTAAATAAAAATTATGCGCGATCTTGGAAATGACTTAATTGAGAAATTAATTATATGGTGACCTGTCGGTAGTATATTGAATTCAACATTACTGTAACGCTTAAATATGAAGACTCACTGGATTCCAGGAAAGATAATAACCGTTTTTGCGTCGAATAAAGTTGGGTGTGACTTTTTTTTTTAACTCGTCAAAAAATGTTGGGTGCGAACGCACCCAACACCCCCCCCCCTGGCTACGGGTATGTACTATACGACGTGGTATTTTATATTTTACAAGCACGTTCCATTATTTGTTGTAACGATTGATGCGTTACACATTGCATACCAGTATCCGATTGTCAATTCAACATTTAAGTGTCTCAAAATTTTCGAACATCTGTATCTTTTGTCTCTAAATTTTCCAACACCTGTATTTTAAGAATATTTTTTTGTATCAAAATTTTCGGACACAATTAAAAAATAAATAATTTATAAGTGTCTGAAAACATAGAGTCAATACAGTACTCATATATGCTTGTAATAACATATCATAACAATAAATACACTTACCCATTGTTCCAAATGGGTTCAAAATGTAGCACACAGATTTTATGAAGCTTCCTTCCACATTCTTCGCAGTCAACAAATCTGAATAAAATAACATAAATTACATTACCAAGAACAATACTCAAATGCCTAACACTATAACTTCTTACTGATCACTGATTGTTTTTTTTTTAATTATGGTATTTTTTTCCCAAACCAGGAGATAGATGTCATCTTGAATTCTCAACAAAATAAATATATACACTTAACAAAATAACAACATTAACTGATTTTTTTCACTTACGGTTCCATTTCCAGCAAGTCATTCTTCATCTTTTCAAAATGGCTTTTTGGTACTTTCCTGTTAACAAAGTAAGAAAGTTTAAAGACATGCATTATGTGTAGTCCATATAAACGGACTCCCAGAGCCTATGATAATTTTTGCTATGACGGCTCTTGGAGTCCATATGCACCTCTTCATAAACATGGGTGCAGTTCAGCGCACGGAATTCGTGCGCTTCACTAAAGAGACGTCAGTTGAGACAAATTGAGGAAAATAATGAATAAACTTCATAAACATGTTAAATTTACCTGAATGGCAACCTACGAACGTTATCATGTGCATTCACCCTAATAAAACACGACGATGTTTCAACACACTATTCTCTTTGACATGTTTGTTTTGAAATTTGAAACAGTGTATTTTTTGACGAATATTTTATATTGTCATCGACTTAGGCTACATCAAATAACCCGATGCGCAAAATATTGGTGTAGTGCGACCTAACTGATATTGGGTCAGTTTTCTCCCTTTTCCAAGATGGTGGACACATCGTGCGAAAGATAAACAGAGTCAATAAAAAGCAATTATTTCTTGCTTTAATGGTACCATTTGCATGAGTTTGTGGTTAAGACAGGTAAACAATGATAAGTTCTTACAGTTTCAGTGTTCCTTAACCCTTGCATTGTTGATTAAATTTTGCACCCATGTTTTTGAATGGGGTGCATATGGACTCCCAGAGCCGTCATAGCAAAAATTATCATAGGCTCTGGGAGTCCGTTTATATATGGACTAGCATTATGTGCAACAATGAGGATATTTGTAGTGATTTAGCTGAAACTGAATGGCAGAGGGGGGGGGGGCAAGGGGGGGCCCTTCCATGTTTATGCCCTACCTTTTAAAATAATTTGGGCCCTTCAATTTTTATTACCGACCTTTTTTCGTATGTATTGCATTTGTCAATGTTCTCGTGAATACAGACACACCCAACACATATTAATTGGCTACGATGATTTTTGATTATATAGAGAAACATACGAAATAACTTGGTATTAGCTTCAAATTACCTATTTGTAATAATGAACATACCAAATGGAATGTTGCTTGAATAAAAGTACTTAATGAAAACAGCCAAATTAAGTCACTAACAATGTACAAAGTTTACTATACCATGATCGTTCGTGAAAAAGATTGCCCTGCCCCTTTTCATGCCCAACCCTCCATGTTTATGGTCTGGCTAAGTATCGAAGTGAACATAAATATAACTTACTATAAATCAGTTCCCACAAGTTCTATGGTTTTTAGTGGAGCAATGTCTTTGTGGATAAATTATAATTGAAATGCTTCAAATAAGATTGAAGAATATTTTTATTATCACACTGTCTGCCAGAGGATGTACATTTTCCCATTTTTGGTATGTCTGAGCTTGAAACATTCTGTGACAATGATCGACTTACTCAATGGGTTGTGAAGGGTCGTCCATAAGATCTACAATGTCTCCCGGAATGTCAAGGAAACACTTTTCACAGTAGGTGTATCTATCGGAGAGAAGGGTACTTGACCTGTTGTAAAAAACACATGAATTTTATGGAATGGAATAGAAACATAAAAGCATTAGGATCTGGGTTAGGCAAAGAAACAGCAATACATTCTTAGCTGATGCCCACATATTAGGCTGATTATATTTAAGGCACTTTGACTTTTTCAACAGCAAAAATGAGAATTTGACATAACAAGGCAAATTTGCTTTGAGAACATTTTTGCTACTTCCTAGGGGCTAATGCCATTTCAAATGTTGAACACTCAATATGTAAAATTGTTCATATTTTTTATATAACCAGTCGTCCATTATCAAAATTGCTGTCAAATAATTTGTACTAAAATGCACTTCAAATTTAGACCATAATATTAATAATCCACATAGCAAATAAATGACATAAGGAATCTTGCTGGTAACCAGGTACTTACTTATTCTGGTAGGAGAAGTACACGGCCTCTCTAGGAATCGTACACAGCTGCTTGCCATAGCAACAGAGCACCTGCGGACTGAAGGACTGCTTAATGCCACAACAGTAGCCCAGCGACTGCATCACGCTGTTGATTTCTTGCTCGAAGACCTCAGATAACTGAAATAACGAACCCACATTTACATGAAACATTCTGGACTTGTATCTTTGGTAACTTACTACAATAAGTGCTATCATTTAGCATATAATAAATTTAGATAGAAAACATGGGCAGTAAATAAATATCCTAAATCTGATATTTTATTATAAATGTGATGGTAACACATGTCAAAGCTTAGAGCTTGTCCTTAAATATGATGCAAGAAAATAATGTTGTACCTCACAACAACCCTTATAACCAGCACCATGTTAAATATTGAAATAAACTCTTGGGTCCCACTGTCTTTCCAATCAGGCTTTAACTATGAATTAAATAATATGCCATTTTCATCCACATTACACACCTTAGTACAGTATTTGTAGACGCGCGAGGACTTCTTGTTGTAGACCCAGGCGTTGTCAAACATGAGCCACACATCGTCCACATACTCCCAGGGTTCCTTGTACTGACCAGTGTCCAGTTTACGTTTTATTGTAGACAGATCCATCGGCTTTCGTACAATTTCATAGTAATCCTGCAAAAAACAACAACAATGGAATATGATAAAGTCATCGAGAAATATTTTACAAACTTATTGAAACATGCTGCACTATTGAACCATTATCAAAATGAGCAAACATCAGTTAACAATAAACTTCACTTCACTAAGCAATTGAGTAAAACTAATCAACAATTTTTCTTTTGAAAGCCAATATCAGTGATTTATTGTTGCTTTTTTGTTTGCTTTATATTTTTTTAACAGCCTGTGTTTTTTTAACAAAATTAAAACTCACTGGTATCTGGAGAGCCACAGGATCCACTGGCTGCCTGAAAGGCAGGGATTCTGGGTCTTGACGATACAACTTCTCCAGAGTTGGCATCAATGCCTGTCGTAATTCATCTGGCTTGAAAACTGAAAGTGCACAAAATTGAGTGTTTCTATGTATTCTTCACCTATTTAAGAAATATCCTTCTTAATAGAAAGGTTGATAATGTTGTTGTATTATTTTTTTTATGTTTCTATATATTTTACTCATGGTCTTTTGCAGTAAATGAATCCTGTAACCTCACTCCACCCAACAAAAATGCTCTCAGTTGCTCATCTGAGGACCTTAGTAGCTAAACAAATCTAAGCAGCTTTTGTGGTTTATGTATAATAAATGTGTCTACTGACCTTGCTTTTTACTTGGAACCATTTTCAAACGCGGCTGAGATATCATTATAACATGTTTTGATTACGTTTTTTGCTGATTGGTTTAAAAAAAATGTGACTTCAAAAGTGTTCACAGGGATTCCTTATTGCCATAAAAAGAAAACTTTACACATGTTGTGCTCATGTGAGCTACATAACAGTGTGATCCCCACTCACTTTTCTTTGACCTGGGAGGTTTGAGCTGTGCTGGTGAGGGTGAAGGGGTGGTGCCAGAGGGCTGGCTGGTGTCCATAGGGCTGGACTTCATGTCCTCGCTGGAGTCCATGGGCTCTGTCTTTGGCGTTGACGCCCCACCAGTGTCCAGACCAGACAGCTCCTCCTTCACTGACTGCGGCTCCTGCTTCACCTGCATACATACACACATCAAGTTTGCTAAAAGCTATCAACAGTTTTGTAGGCAATTGTCAATAACATACATACAATAGAAGATAACTATTCTCAATAACTTAACAAGTGGTTGCCTACTTTCATGTTTATTAATCTTTGTATATGTTATACTAACTGATTATGTTGTTGAACTATTAATAATGTAGTTTAGAAATTTATGTTATATAATTATCTAGGAGAGGATCCAGATAATGTTGCAAAAACTTGTAATCCAATCCCATGCATATTTGATGCAATAGATATGTTTAAACTAACTAACAGTTTTCAACACGTTATGTGCATATTCTCGAAACAAACATTATCAATTCAAATATTGAAAACACATATTGCATTGGTTATTTCAACCACACCATTAGTTGTTTCATAACATTTAATAATACCATACATTTATTTGATGATTCTGTATTTTTATTTGGTATAAACTCGATGGGCTAGTTGTGATATATTTCATCAAATGACATGATGACAACGTGACATGGCAAAATTCCTATATATGAGCACTGAACTTTTACTGTGTTTCGTTTATAATAGGGGTTTGNGGTAGTATTTGCAAGCAAGTTCGATTCTCAATTTGCAATATGGGTTCAAAAATGGACTTATACAAGTGAAGAGCGGCGAAGTCAGAGAGGATTTGTCTTTTAAAGGCGCTTTACACAATTTAATTGAAATAATGGCATAATATGATGTCATCAAAATTTAGTAAGTTATCTACATGATAAGCATCTGCTTAAAACATTGAATGGACACATTTATTGTAAGTGGTATAAAACTAACCACACGGGTAGAAAATCAGCTGTATTTTCAGTCATATGTAAGCCTATCTAATGTGTCATGTCTTACCCAGTGAAGCTAGTATTTGCATGTAATTATGTTTCCCAAATAATTTCCAACCTGCCTATCTTTACTTGGTAACATTTTTGCTGGTTCAATGGATTATAAGGGTAAACATGTTTACAAGACTTTGGTAAATGGCAGTCAGCCTTGTTGATTACCAATTCATATTTTCTCTAGCCTTAAATTGTACAGTTATTAATTAACAGCAATAAATTACCATATACCCTTTCAAGAACTGAAAGCGTATCGTACCTCGGTCTTAATCTCAGTCTTGATGTCGATGGGGTTGTTGTTGGAATTGGAGTTAGGGAAGCCTGTCACAAGGGAGGTGGTGGAGACCGTATGTCCCTGCTCGGAGGAGGGGAGGGGTGAGGACAGCACCTCCGACAGGCTCTGGGGCTGAGTGTTCACATCCAGTGTGCCTTCCAGCTTCACCATCTTCTTGTCCTGACCACCATTCAGGGAGGACATGCCATCCTGCGGAGATCAAATGATAAAACATTTAGTACTTTCTTCTGTTGTGCGTGTTTTTTCATGAGCCAAACAACTAAGTATTTTTTTAATGAAGGAACGATCCCTGCATTTGACAGCTGATGACATATACACAAACTGCTTATAGAAGAGAGACTCTATTTGAAACCACTTTCTCTTCCCCATTCAAAGTATTCACAATGATTCATTATCAGGCCTCATCATCTTAAAGTGTAAACCTTAGGAATGAAGAACAGTTGCATCATTTCAATTGTATGACTTTAGCATTACTACATATCTAATATGATAAATGCCTATAATCTTACCATGTTGATATTGTTTTGCAATGAAGATGTAGCAGTATATGATGCCAGCTTTCCCGACCCTGGGGTATCCACTGACGATCGATTAGCCATTGTTGCCAGACTGTTACTAGCCGGCAATCCCTGGGGAGAGGCCGACTGCAAGATGGCACTCATCTGTCCTCCAGGTTTCATCCCTGGGGTGACTTGCCGCATCTTGTTGGCGAGCATGTTGTTATTCTGGGCCTGTTGGCCCAGCTGATGCTGAAGATGCTGCATTTGCTGCTGTGGCTGTGGTTGTTGTTGTTGAGTGTGGTTCATCATCTGGCCTGGCATGCGTGCGCCCATGGGCTCAAACTGCTGAGTGTTTAGACCGGGGTTCATTTGTGGTGTGTTCGATGGTAGGTTCATCTTTAAGACAATAGGGCAATCATATGAAGTGTCTCAATTCATGCAACATGATAAATATATGAAACAAATTTGAAGAGTAGAAAGAGGATGGAAATAATACTGCAGAAAACATTTGGAACCAAGTGCAAAACAATTAGAAGACTTACAAGGGGAGGTGTGGTGCGACTGGGTCCAGGCTGCATTGCAGGCATTCTGGGGCCCATACTAGGGGTCACCATGCTGGTCTGGTTGCCAAACGGGTCACCAGGCAAGCTGGACATAGGGTTAGACATTGGACCATCTGAAACATTTGAAGTACAAGAACTTTACTTTGAATTCAGAAATCAATGACTTGAGAGAACAAGTTAAAATCAATCAGAAATGGCTTAATAAAATAAAAAAAAAATCTCAAAATTCTCTGTAATTTTCAGACCTTTCAGGTAAAGAAAATACCCTGATCCCCATAAAAAGTCCACAAAAAGTCCTCATTTTAAAACAGATCCCAACATTTTTCATTAATATTGCCATGTAAAGGGAGGAAAGATCAAGAATCACACCTTTGTAAATTACCAAATCAGGAGACAGTATAATTTCAGCTCTTTAAAATGCCAAAAAAAAACTCACAACCCCAATCTTAACAAACAAAAGCATCAGAGTATAAGAAGCACAACTGACTGGTTTGAGCGACAGGCCTGATGGGGCCCATTCCTGGTACATCTGGCCCCGCCCCCTGTTGCTTGTGTTGTTCCTCACGGCGACGGATACGCTTCTCCTCCAACTCTTTCTGGATTTTGTAGATCTTTTCCGCCAAAAAGTGGTAATATTCCTCCTGCATTAACAAGCAGAATATAAACTCATTTAAATAATATTAGTTGGTTTCAATGTAAGTATAATCAATTGAGTAAATTGGTTTGTTTAGTGCAAGCTTTAGCAAATATCCTAAAAACATTTTTAAAGTGCCTGACTAAGATCTGAATGCCATTACAAAAATTTATTTTATATTGGGTAAATGTGTACAACACCTTTGATTCTGATACAGATAATTCAAAATGATTGATCATTATTCAATGTGAACAAGACTAAAAGCTGTATACTTCACTGGCTATTAAAACATTTTGTACAACTTACCCCATACTTTATATTTCAACTTAACAAAGATTTACTTATTATAATCTTTGTATAAATGTGTAGTTTGCTCAATATACGTACTCGACTATTTGCAGTTTCATACATGTCCCCTTCCACTTTTCTTGCATACGCAACAAGATTGTTCATCCTTCTGTCCTTCAATGCAGCTGGATCTGGCGTGGGGAATATTGCTTGAACCCTGAAGGAAAAAGCACATTTATAGCTTTAATAACAGTACCCACAAGTCATGTCAGAAAATGTTGTAAAAGAATAACAGAAATATAGAAAAGCATTTGGTTCTAAACATGATTTGGGAAATATCTTGTTCATTCAAAATAGCAACTGATACACTTATGTACACATGTATGGTATAAGAAAAAAAATTAAAAATTGTCTTTCCAATTTTGTAATATTTGCACGACAGGGCCTAAACAAGAGCACCGCATAGCGGATGCCAACGCTCGGCTGTGGGTGCTTGGATTTTGTTTTTTCGACCTTTGACCTTGAAGGATGACCTTGACCTTTTCACCACTCAAAATTCAAAATGTGCAGGCCCATGAGATACACATGAAAAAAAAAAGAAGAAGTTTTTTTGACCTTGAAGGATGACCTTGACCTTTCACCACTCAAAATGTGCAGCTCAATGAGATACACATGCATGCCAAATATCAAGTTGCTATCTTCAATATTGCAAAGTTATGGCCAATGTTAAAGTTTTCGGACGCCACGGACAGCGGACGAGCTGGCTTTGACAATACCTCAGGTTTTCTTCGAAAACAGCCGTGCTAAAAACAGCGTTATTAAACCACTGATCATTGTGGTTTCAGATAAGATTTCATTTTAAATAAATATTTTTAGCTCCGATGACCTACATGTGCAACAGATTTAACAGCATGAAAAATGCTCTGACAAATATTATCTTAAAAGCTCCCCGTGAGAACTATGTGCTCAGGTGAGCTAAATATATTTAACATAACATAACTGCAAGCAAGAATGACAGCATGAAATAAATAAGGTAAATTACTGTGACAGTGTCGGGAATTGAACTAAATTATTTAACTCCGTTGTTAAAAGAATGGTTTAGAACAGAATGTAAGTATCTAAAAAATCACGTGCTTTATAATTTTAATATCAACATTAAGATTTGGTTGAAATTTAAAGGCAAATTACTGGATTTTTCAGCCGCCTTTCTTGCTAGTTTATAAGAGAAAAAGACACCTTGAATTTTTCCACTTGTCCTGTCGGACCAGCAGATTCTTTATTTACTTGTCACTAGTTTTAGTTTGTTCGTTCCACATAATTGGATTTCCTTAAATGTTTTGCTCTGAGCATGAAAATATGAAACCAACAAACATGAAATCATATGATCCACTTATACTCACAATTTATAGACAAGATGATTTCTGAGATCCTGGGTGACACTCTCGTGCCACTGTTTTGTGCCTTTGTTTGTCTGTGCCACAATCTGCAGCCCATCTGTGGCATTTAAACCAACCCCAGCGGTGAGGGAGTTCAGGGTCGGATTGGAGTTTCCAACCTGCGCTGGCTGGCCTGGATTCAAACCTAGGTTAACTGAAACACAGGCACTTAATAATAATAAAAAATACTTTAACCTTACAGAAAGCAAACAGACAAATACTTACCTACACATTCTTTCATTCCAAATCATAACTTACGAAGAATATGTCTGTGAACATGTTGACCAATAAGTGTTTTTTTATGATATAGATGCAGTGCTTTCCACAGGATTTATTCCAGGTGCCTCGGGGCTAATAGGGGTGGTATAGACGTTGTTTAAAAAAAAAATTAACGTGTCAATTAACGTTCTGTGGTGCGTTATAACTCTTAGAAAACAGCGTCACAAGACGTCATTTGGAACGCTATGACCCTTAAAAAACCCAGCTATAAAGTCATTTATAAAGATATATGTTTTAATTGTTTTAATACTTTCCCGCATAGATAGTAAAATCCCGACTCGAACGATTCCCCAATACATCCGTATCAATCCGACTATATTACTGCATACATTCTACATTTTTAGTTTCTATTCATTTCCTGATAATCCCGTTTATTCAAGTTTTAAAAGCACTTTCTTGTAAATATTGACGATAAAAGTTCTCAATAATTGCTTTAACACACACGTTGCCATTTTTCTAAAGTATCAAATAAATTTCGGCACAAGTGACTATTTATAGATTTGATGAAATATTGCCACTGAACATGTGTAAATCCCCTTACGTGATGTGTGCTTGTTTATACAACGCTCAAAACACCCACGCTTTCTATGCAAATGACGCGACGTTGTACATGCAGCATAATTTTCGGGCCCTTTTTTAGACAAAGGCATTACGAAAGTGACAACATGAAATAAATTATCACTGCTATTTGATTCAAGAATGTGTTAACGTCGGGTTAACATGTACCTTCGGAAGTGTATTTCGGATTACAAACATGTGGACATTACCATTCGGAAGTGGGTTACGGATTACAAATTTAATTATGCTCATTTGTGTTTTAATCCCCAATTACCTTGATTATTGACTTGTCCAGGCCTAGATGTGGAGGCCTGTATCCCATTAAAGGTGAGTCCCAGGGCAGCGTAGGCCTTCTGCATCTGGGCCTCGTTCATGTTGGAGGGGACTTGCGGGGCAGCTGCATTCACTGTCGCCTGAGGACCAGTACTCACAGCCGGGCTAGCCTGCGCTGCGCCTAACAAACAACAACGATATAGACTTACAATCCAAATCAACAACAATTTCGTATTAGAATGGCCTTTTAACTCAGAAGCTTATTGATTGTTGAAATATAAACACAATCTTGGCATTTATCATGGCATTTATCATCATAAATTAAAATTGTAACTTGACCCATGCCACACAACACAAGGACTATAATTTGTACACGTTCTTTCAATGTTTTAAATATTATGTAAATTGGAGGTACATTTATTTCGACAATTTTTCGATTTACATGAATTTCTAAAATCAACCCATACCTGCTGCTGCGGCCACAGGCTGTTTCTGGCGGTCTGAGGCGTGCTTCAATGGTAAGCACACCGGACAGTCCTGTCGCAAGCAGTTTCTCCAGTGAGTGATGATCTGTCTTGATGATGCACAGTGAGCAACTGCAAATACATATTAGAAACTCTAATTGAGGAGCTTACTTTTTAACCAAAAAACATTTATAAACTACATAATAGTCAAAGAGGGCAATTTTTTTGATTTCATTAAATACAACTTTATCAATAATACATGATATAGATACAATTATGAGGCATCTTTGAAATTAAAAAAAAAGTCCTATAAGTGGGATAAATGTCAAAACAAAATGCACGGCAAGTTTTGATATTACGTTCTGTAAGATGAAAAACGACACTTACCTTGACATGACTTGCCAGCACTACAGGTGGTCATGTGGTTCAGCACATTCTTCATGGTTCTGCAGTGTGGCAGGGTGCACGCCTCGCCATTGCTCTGCTCACGCCGCTGACACTTGTGAGCGTGAAGCAGCAAGACCAGTTGCTGCTGGATAAGTTTGCGTTTCTCTGGGTCTGCAGACTGGGGCGGGGCCCCCTGCGCCTGGGAGCCAGCAGCTCCCTGAGTGCCCGGCACTCCCGCATGGACAACTGGCTGGTTCTGGGCAATCTGCTGCTGAAAATCCGTCATGTTAAATTGGGAAAGCTGTTTAGACTGTTGACCAATTGAAATTGAAGGATGTACAAACACAACCTTTACTGATGTTGTATTTAACTTTAAAATACAACCAAGTTTACAAAGTCTGACTGAGGGCATGTTAAAAGACAATATTGTTAGTTCTAGAAAACCAGCATATGCATTGCTTTAGGGTTTTACATCAGCACTTAAATTCAGATGTCCACTGGACACGGGGCAGTGTATTCTAGGGGTCCAGCAATCCAAAATAGGGTTCCAACAATACAACGGTACCAACATCGTTTACGAAATATGTAGGACATTGCCAGTAGATTATAAAATTGTCTGCCGTTAAGTGAATGAATGGGGAACAGATTTGTCCGGAATAATTTAAAGACTTCTATAATAAATTCTAGATGTTGAATAACTTTTACAATATTTTGTGTTTTTAATGAATTTAAATGATATAAATAATTATAACAACAAATAAACCATGATCATGTATTTCGTATAAATCCTTTGTCCTCATTAATATAAAATTAGGCTGCTGTGGGCAACGTCATATCATTTATAGAAAATAATTGAATTAATAGCTATCAAGGGTGGCAATAGCTGTATAAAGCTACAAAACATGTAACAACGTTAAAACTGTTATCCTCTGATCTTGGGGAAGTGAGGTTAAACTACATGTAAACAGACTTGAATGTGATCTGCAGTGAAAGCGTAAAAATCTGTAACAAAATTTGTCTTTTGTGACATTGTGTATCATTTGTTTAGGAAAGACAGGTATATTTATGACAATGTTTTTAGAATTTAGAATTATGTGGAATTCAGAATTCCTAAAAACACGATTTTGATTGAACATTTACTTAAGGACATAAACCAGCTGGTCATGAATGCAATACTTGGAGTTTGGGAGGAGCTTTCCATAAATAGGCATGTCAGCAGTGCTCCGGCTAGGATTTGAAAAGGGCAGGGGGGCTTTTTTGTCAAAAGGGCATTTTCAAGCGCGGTATTTTTCAAAAGGGCACTTTTGAGCCTGCGGTCGTATCCGGAATGCTCCAAACATGTTGCGTATTAATTTTTATATTCAATATTAATAATTCTTAGAATATTTTATTTTCATTTGTATTAAACCATGGAAATAAAATGTCTGCAATAATAATGTAATCAGAGATTTATAAATTATAATATGTCTCAATTTTTTTTTAATTTTTTTTTTTTAATAAAATGGCAGGGTGGGGCATAGGAAGGGCAGGGGGGAGCTCCGGAAGGGCAGGGGGAGCCAACTTCCATTAAGACCTAGCGGAGCACTGCGGCATGTGTTAGCAATATGCATGGCTTATAGTAAGCATGAATTGTAGGTCACATGAGCTATTATAAGATTAGAACAATAAGGCCAAATGCCCTTGTGCGCTCACCTGAGACAAAAATGCAAGGTTCTCAGAAAATCTTAAGAAAGCGTATTTGAATGCATGAATTTGACATAGGATGCTTATCGCAAACCAATGTTGAGTTGCTGTGATGCATGTTTTTTGAATGACTGACTTTGACTCAATAAAACATGGTTTGTATCAAGTTGCGTTCAATCTTAATTTAAATTTACTCCTTCATTGATTGTTATAATTTACTCTGAACAGGACCTGATACATGTACATGCAAAAAGTGTTACCTGCTTTGTGCATGTAAGGAAATATGCCCCACCACTTGAGACCACATTTTTTCAACGAAAAGAACCATTTTTTTAATTCACGACAATATACCACTAGAGCAAATGTTCTGCCTAAGTTTTATGAAGATTGGAATAAAAAATGACTTTGGTCATATTAAGAAAAACTGCCTCGCCCCCCTGGCGGTCATGTTTTTTCAACTCGTCAGGATCATATTCAAACTCAGCTGAGATATCCTCAGAACAAATTTTTTGAACAAGTTTTATCATGATTGGACCAAAAATGTGACCTCTAGAGTGTTAATAAGGTTTCAATATAGACATATATGCCAAACTGCCCCGTCCCCTGGCGGTAATGTTTTTCAAATTTCAATGGACCGAAACATTTTCCTATTCAGCTGTGATACCATAAGAACAACTCTTCCGACCAAGTTTCACGAAGATTGGAAAATAACTGGCCTCTAGAGTTATTCAGTTAACAAAGCATAAATTGACAACCGATGACAGACCACTGACAAAAGGCGATCACAAAAGCTAACCATGAGCATGTTATACTCAGTAGATCTAAGTAACCAACTTATTCAATTGCTATTATAAATTGTTATTTTAATGTTTAATTTTTGCAATGAAACTCAGCATTTTTTTGCACATATAGTATCATACATTTTATGCGTCCAAGTTAATATTGTATGTGTTTATCATGCACAAAATTGCATCTCATTCCACCCGGATTGCTCAATTAAATCAATAACTAATCCCAGCACAAGATGACGGAAAATAATTTTAGATCTGTTTGATACGATGTGAACTATATTTCAGTGGGGGGGTCATGGTGTTGAACATGGGGGCCATTTGCAATTTTGTATATGTCCAATTTTATTTAGCGAACAGGCAAGTGTGATTCCTAAGAGTAAAGACTGGAATTGATGTTAGAGGAACCCCAGCATTTGGGGTTTACCAAAAATTTGGACCTTCAGACTTATTGTAAAAGAGTCCAAAAGAAGATCAATTTTAATGTCAAAACAAGGTAAGGTGAAAAACTGCAATACATCACATCATCCATGAAAGTATCAAAGCTCAGTCTTCGAAATAAGCACACGCCCGATCGCCCGTGACGAGTAAAATTACTGCCGGGCACATAAGAAAATTCATGTTTGTGGCCCGCCAGGCATGTAAATTATTGAAGCAAATTGACATTTTATTAAAAAATTGTAAGTTGTTTTTGATATTTGCAAATCTTTTTTTCAATTTTGCGAACAAGCACCTTGCCGGAAGTTGTAAAACAATAAAATTAGATTGGTTTAACAACACGCAATAGAAAATAGAAAATTGACAATGATTAAGAGAAAAAGGAAGCCAACAAACGGTACGAGGACACCAGAGAACGCTCTTTTCAAGAGCACTGGTGTAACTATCGACCATTTTTATTCTAGTGACTGATTAGATGTCATTGTTCAGGGGTTTTTTTTACTAAGAAAGTGACGCCGATATTCGGCGTCTTCCCCTAACAGAATTGTTTCCCCTCAAAATACTACTTCCCCAAAATATAATATTTTCCCCTCAAAGAAATGTTTGTTTTCCTTTGGGTCAGTCGACACTTATCCAATTTGTACCATGTACAACGATCTCGCTCTCTCTCTCTCCCGACGAACACACAAAACTGGGAACACCAGTGATTCTAAATATAGCAATTAAAATAAGTCATGGAAATTTTATCCGGGCAACTGACTGTTATAATCACGTGACTATTTCACTTGATTCCGATCTTGCGCGAGTAGGGTATTTCGTCAATTTATTACCGGAAACCAGTCGAATTTTCATCCAGGTTATGTGAAAGACAAGATGTTGACGCGAAAACTGAGAATATGTCTCACAATTGGCGTTTTTATACGAAACAACTAAAACTTTCGGACACGGAAAATACCAAAACAATCGATACATTTTTTAAGAATGAATCATCATCGAAAACCGCATCAAAAACCGTTGAAACTCAGGAGGTAATCGATATCGAACATGAAAGTGAAAGTAGNCATTTTTCTAAAGTATCAAATAAATTTCGGCACAAGTGACTATTTATAGATTTGATGAAATATTGCCACTGAACATGTGTAAATCCCCTTACGTGATGTGTGCTTGTTTATACAACGCTCAAAACACCCACGCTTTCTATGCAAATGACGCGACGTTGTACATGCAGCATAATTTTCGGGCCCTTTTTTAGACAAAGGCATTACGAAAGTGACAACATGAAATAAATTATCACTGCTATTTGATTCAAGAATGTGTTAACGTCGGGTTAACATGTACCTTCGGAAGTGTATTTCGGATTACAAACATGTGGACATTACCATTCGGAAGTGGGTTACGGATTACAAATTTAATTATGCTCATTTGTGTTTTAATCCCCAATTACCTTGATTATTGACTTGTCCAGGCCTAGATGTGGAGGCCTGTATCCCATTAAAGGTGAGTCCCAGGGCAGCGTAGGCCTTCTGCATCTGGGCCTCGTTCATGTTGGAGGGGACTTGCGGGGCAGCTGCATTCACTGTCGCCTGAGGACCAGTACTCACAGCCGGGCTAGCCTGCGCTGCGCCTAACAAACAACAACGATATAGACTTACAATCCAAATCGACAACAATTTCGTATTAGAATGGCCTTTTAACTCAGAAGCTTATTGATTGTTGAAATATAAACACAATCTTGGCATTTATCATCATAAATTAAAATTGTAACTTGACCCATGCCACACAACACAAGGACTATAATTTGTACACGTTCTTTCAATGTTTTAAATATTATGTAAATTGGAGGTACATTTATTTCGACAATTTTTCGATTTACATGAATTTCTAAAATCAACATGAATTTCTAAAATCAACCCATACCTGCTGCTGCGGCCACAGGCTGTTTCTGGCGGTCTGAGGCGTGCTTCAATGGTAAGCACACCGGACAGTCCTGTCGCAAGCAGTTTCTCCAGTGAGTGATGATCTGTCTTGATGATGCACAGTGAGCAACTGCAAATACATATTAGAAACTCTAATTGAGGAGCTTACTTTTTAACCAAAAAACATTTATAAACTACATAATAGTCAAAGAGGGCAATTTTTTTGATTTCATTAAATACAACTTTATCAATAATACATGATATAGATACAATTATGAGGCATCTTTGAAATTAAAAAAAAAGTCCTATAAGTGGGATAAATGTCAAAACAAAATGCACGGCAAGTTTTGATATTACGTTCTGTAAGATGAAAAACGACACTTACCTTGACATGACTTGCCAGCACTACAGGTGGTCATGTGGTTCAGCACATTCTTCATGGTTCTGCAGTGTGGCAGGGTGCACGCCTCGCCATTGCTCTGCTCACGCCGCTGACACTTGTGAGCGTGAAGCAGCAAGACCAGTTGCTGCTGGATAAGTTTGCGTTTCTCTGGGTCTGCAGACTGGGGCGGGGCCCCCTGCGCCTGGGAGCCAGCAGCTCCCTGAGTGCCCGGCACTCCCGCATGGACAACTGGCTGGTTCTGGGCAATCTGCTGCTGAAAATCCGTCATGTTAAATTGGGAAAGCTGTTTAGACTGTTGACCAATTGAAATTGAAGGATGTACAAACACAACCTTTACTGATGTTGTATTTAACTTTAAAATACAACCAAGTTTACAAAGTCTGACTGAGGGCATGTTAAAAGACAATATTGTTAGTTCTAGAAAACCAGCATATGCATTGCTTTAGGGTTTTACATCAGCACTTAAATTCAGATGTCCACTGGACACGGGGCAGTGTATTCTAGGGGTCCAGCAATCCAAAATAGGGTTCCAACAATACAACGGTACCAACATCGTTTACGAAATATGTAGGACATTGCCAGTAGATTATAAAATTGTCTGCCGTTAAGTGAATGAATGGGGAACAGATTTGTCCGGAATAATTTAAAGACTTCTATAATAAATTCTAGATGTTGAATAACTTTTACAATATTTTGTGTTTTTAATGAATTTAAATGATATAAATAATTATAACAACAAATAAACCATGATCATGTATTTCGTATAAATCCTTTGTCCTCATTAATATAAAATTAGGCTGCTGTGGGCAACGTCATATCATTTATAGAAAATAATTGAATTAATAGCTATCAAGGGTGGCAATAGCTGTATAAAGCTACAAAACATGTAACAACGTTAAAACTGTTATCCTCTGATCTTGGGGAAGTGAGGTTAAACTACATGTAAACAGACTTGAATGTGATCTGCAGTGAAAGCGTAAAAATCTGGAACAAAATTTGTCTTTTGTGACATTGTGTATCATTTGTTTAGGAAAGACAGGTATATTTATGACAATGTTTTTAGAATTTAGAATTATGTGGAATTCAGAATTCCTAAAAACACGATTTTGATTGAACATTTACTTAAGGACATAAACCAGCTGGTCATGAATGCAATACTTGGAGTTTGGGAGGAGCTTTCCATAAATAGGCATGTCAGCAGTGCTCCGGCTAGGATTTGAAAAGGGCAGGGGGGCTTTTTTGTCAAAAGGGCACTTTCGATGNGGTCAGTCAACACTTATCCAATTTGTACCATGTACAACGATCTCGCTCTCTCTCTCTCCCGACGAACACACAACACTGGGAACCCCAGTGATTCTAAATATAGCAATTAAAATACGTCATCGAAATTTTATCCGGGCAACTGACTGAAATAATCACGTGACTATTTCACTTGATTCCGATCTTGCGCGAGTAGGGTATTTCGTCAATTAATTACCAGAAACCAGTCAAATTTTCATCCGGGTTATGTGAAAGACAAGATGTTGACGCGAAAACTGAGAATATGTCTCACAATTGGCGTTTTTATACGAAACATGGAAAATACCAAAACAATCGACACATTTTTTTAAGAATGAATCATCATCGAAAACCGCATCGAAAACCGTTGAAACTCAGGAGGTAATCGATATCGAACATGAAAGTGAAAGTAAACAGTCGGCAGCTGCCGCAACTTCTTCAAATACTGTAGCAGATAATGAAACTGAAATCACAAATTTGGCATCGTCCCCCGGCCACAGTACAGAAATACAGTTAAAAACATTACCCATAATTAGATCTACCCCTGCACCTTCATTTTTCAAGCCATGAACGACATTTGTACGGACTTAAGGTCACTAAGCAGCAGACCCTGGATTCACTTATGAGAATCAACCTGTACCAAGAGGAGTTGTCAGAGGGGGACTTTGACTTCGTTGTTGATATGTTTAAGAACAAAAAGGACAGAGACATGCCTATGTAGACTAGATGAGTTAAAGACATTGAAATAAACAGTTTTTATTTTTTCCCCAAATATGTCTCTTTCGCACTCTATTTTCCCCTTTCCCCCAGCATCCAGTGTTTTCCCCTTGAAAAAAAAGAAACCTGTTGTTTCCACTACTATTGAAACAAATCTTCTGCTTTACTATGTGTAGCATTTGAGTGCTAAAATGTTGTGATTTGTTATATTTTTGGTTAAAAAAGTTTGGGCATGTAAAAAGTATGTTGGGCATGTAAAAATTCTTAAGTAACTGGCCCAACTGGCATGTTACTTTTCAAAGCTAATTTCTAAGACTGAAAGCTTTGAAAAAAGCATTATTGATGTAAGATGAAACGTGTCATTTTAGGTAAACCAAGCATTTTGACGTTCTGTTCCATTTAACTTTTAATAACAGCTGAAATCTTTTCTCTGACAGAAAAATAAACAAGAGCACCGTCGAGCGGATGCCAACGCTCGGCTGTGGGTGCTTGGATTTTTTTATTTTTTTTTACCTTCGACCTTGAAGGTCATCATTGACTTTGACCTTTTCACTACTAAAAATATGCAGGTCGATGAGATACACATGAAAAAACAAAAACATTTTTTTTTGACCTTTGACCTTGAAGGTTGACCTTGACATTTCACCACCTAAATTGTGCAGCTCCATGAGATACACATGCATGCGAAATATCAAGTTTGTATCTTCAATAATGCATAAAGTTATGGCCAATGTTAAAGTTTTTGGATGACGACTTCGACGACGACTACGACGCGGCAGACAAGAGGGCTATGACAATACCTCGGGTTTTCTTTGAAAACAGCCGAGCTAAAAATGTCTTTACAGTAATACTAAAAGCCTTTTAAAACATGCAAACAAGGAAAACAAAACTACCATCGATATAACTTTTTAAGGAAGAAAATCATTAATACTACGATCCAAACTACTACGATCCAAACTTCACAGACACATTTCTACAGCTCCAATAAAACATCTGAATATATAATACTTACACTGGTAGGGTTAAGGGCTGACATGCTGTGTGGTGGTGAGGTCATGGAGGATAGGACAGTTGAAGGATTGTTGTTTGTATTGTAGTTGGATGAAGGAAGCTGCATCTGGTGCTGGCCCCCGACTGACCCAGGAGGCACCTGGTTATACCCATACCCACCACCACCCACAGGCCCATTGGGCTGAAAATCATGGGGAATAATGTTGCTAACTAAAGCACAACTATATTATACTCAACTACAAAACAATATGTTAGCACAAGTACTAAAATCACATCGTTGCTAATAAATTATTGCTCAACTCAACTTTAAAACAAACTGTTATAAAATATGTAACATAGAAAAACGAAAAATACTCTCAAAAAACATGCAATTACTATCAGTTCAACAAGTGTAGAGACAACTTAAAACAAGATGTGTTTGTGAAACACTATGACCCCTTTTGAACGATTTTGACTCATATATTTGACCTTTGACCTTGAAGGATGACCTTGACATTGACCTTACACCACTCAAAATGTGCAGCTCCATGAGATACACATGCATGCCAAATANTTATTTTTTTTTTTTTTGGAAGTGGGAAATATGTTATCAAAATTCGATTGGGAATAGGTCCATTTGCTTTGGGAATGCCTCCGTTTTCCGGAGGCGCAGATAGTGCTGAAAAACCCCTGAACGGGTGCAGCTCCATGAAACACATGCTTGCCAAATATCAAGTTGCTATGTTGAATATTGCAAAAGTTATTGCCAATGTTAAAGTTTGTGCAAACAAACCAACAAACGGACAGGGCAAAAACAATATGTCCCCCAGTATAGACTGTGTCCCCCAGTATAAACTGGGGGACATAAAAATGTTCAATGATTATGAGAACTACTTAAATAAGGAAGAAAATTACATTCAAGATCATTGTGTGTAATGTTATGATTATTTTAATCTGTTTTGAAGTTGAACAAGTGAAGGATACTAAGAAAAAATAGCTTGAGGATAAATAATTATGGATTCAAAATAAGTTATTGATATTAATGAAAAATTGATGCGCAAAATGCATAAAATCAAGACTAGAAATGTTACCTTCATCATTTGTTGCTGTGTATTTGAGACCATGCCTGCGTGGTCCATTGGTTGCCTTGACATCTGGGGATTGTTCAGCGCTCCAATAATGTTCTGCTGGGACATGCCCATGTTGCCCATTCCCTGTGACATAGCACCCCCAGAGTTAGGCATCATAAGTCCACGTTGCTGGCGCATACCACTCATTGAATACTGCGGACCATTAAGCATTTGATTTTGAGGATGTGGTATACTGTTCACACTAAGGGATGACATTGACATGGAATTTAACATATTATTTGAAATTGACATTGGCACTGATGATAATGTAGATGAAGTGGAGTTTGCTAATGAAAATGAAGAACTGTTTGAAACGTATGTGTTATTATCTGATGAATAGTATGATGATGATGGCATTCCTTGCTTGTTTTGCACAAGTCCGTGAGGTGGTGACTGTAAGTTGTTGGATAATGGACTTTTCACAGCATTATTCAATGCAGAATTAGTCATGTTCATGTTTGAATTTGGCAAACCACTGCTCGATGGAGTTGGTACATTGGCGAGTAACTGTGACAACTGCTGATGCCGATGACTAGCACTATCCTGGTGTCCCAGTAACCCATCTGTTCCGTTGAGTATTCCATTATCAGTACTCATCAACTCATCTGGCAGATCTGCCAACAGCATACTGAACTCTGAAACACATATAAACTCATCATAAGAAGATGCAACTATATTACTTATTATTAAGGAAAGATCTATAATCATAAAAGGTAAAGGATGCAACTCAGAATGGGCCATTTGTAACACTGGACCAGTTTGGAAGATTTTTTCCCATCGCCTATTTATTTGCAATTGAATTTTATCAAAACATAAATTAATTGGTTAAACTGCAAAAGTATTATCTTCTGTTTTGACAAGACGTTTTGTGAATTTGTGGATGGTAAAAGTGATCACATGGATAATAAGCAGACCAATACAAAAGAGCAAAAGATAATTGAAATCATTTTTACTGGAACATTAAGTAATTGACAAAGTAATGTATAATCATGATTGTGAAGTATGCTTATACGACAATGGTTAAGTACAAGATTCTGATATGTATCTGGTCAAGGAACTGTACTTGCTCACATAGTTGGATGAATTAAAATTAGTAAAAACAGAAGTTTTTTTTCAAGAAACATTGCAGCATCTCATGACAAGTCAAAGCAATTTGCACATCATATGCTTATTTAAAAACACATAATGGCGTTTAATGACATAGTGGGCATATTATAAAATTTAACTGGCAGGAAAAACCATCGGTTTTACAAGAAAACATACACGACTATTTCATTTAAGCACAACATAAATGCGTTTTGAAGCATTCAAATAATCAACATAACAATTTCTGTTAAAATCATTATGATAAATGTCAGTTTAATGAAATCAATGACGAAGAATAGTCGACTACGACTGGCATTTAGAGACAAAATAAACATGGAGTTTTGAGGCGAAACGAAACTGGGGCTAATGTTTCGAGACAACTCCAGAATTGCAATAATTATCATAAGTCAAATTCAGTAAGTATAGTAAGTTCCGGTTTAAAAATGACAAAGCAACCAACCTGTCTCGCTACCACTAGGGGTCAATGCTGGAGACTGCAGTTTCTGCCTCTTGTTTGGGGGTCCATCTCCTGTGTCAGCCATTTTCTCTTTTGGAATCAAAAATTCCGAAAATAAGACTTAGGAACTTTTAAGTTTTCAATCCATCTTCATGAAATTGACGATTAATTACACAAATCAGCCAGTGTTAAACAAAAATGTTTTGATTATCCACATTTTTATTTTTTACGTTCTTCTAATTTTCCAAATAAATCGCACTTCAATTTCCAATACAAAGCCGGGGACACGATTGGAATTATCCTCTGAATTCCTGAAATAACAGTCCAAGATGTCCTTTTTTGGATTCAGAACGTTGATTGAACTTCCATAAACACACTTGTATTGAAAATGTTCTGGTATAAATCCAATTTTATGTTATTTTCGTGATTAAAAAATTAAAACTTCGGACCAAACCTTACAAGATGGCGGCTGTTGATGAAAAGTTTTCGCTTGTCACAGTAAGCGCCGAACATTCCCGAATTCCAAAAAACTGGTCGGAAATTAATTATTCGCCCTAACGTCATACCACATGACCAATTTACAATGCAACGATTGGATTAAATAATGTTTTCCGGATTTAAACGAGGTACCGAAAACGTTCGGTTATCATCGTGATTTCACGCACCTTGTCAGTCACATTGGTTGGATCGCTCTTCGTGCGCTTTTAATGGTTTTATATAAAGATTTCTCCAGGAGCATATAGGATTGAACCAAATTTAAATCACTTATTGATGAAAACTGTATCTATAGACAATGACGGTCATTCGATGGAGCCATATTTATTATACATATTTTTTCATTAAAACTAAAGTAAATGGAGTGAAAATAGTTATTAATTATTAATTAAGAAAACGCATGTTTGTAAATAGGGCTATGCAGAGATATATTCACTATATGTAATAACTGTTACTTTTTTATCATTAATACACAAACTGTTCACATTTGCTATATTTTACAATAATTGTAATTCTTTAAACCGTATTTTAATTATAACTGCAATATATTCTCCACCTATATCACGTTGGAACCACACTCAAACGTCAGACCTATATGTATCACAATCACACAAATAAGGAAAAGAAAGGAAGAGATCTAGACCGAAATGCACCCTGCAGGTCTTTTTGGTTCGTATCCCACCTTAATGCCCCAAAGTTTCCTCTAGTGGCGGTACTAAGTACACTCAACTTTCTTGGGAAACCGTCTGTGGATTTGGATCGCCGGCTCATTGACAAAAGAGATGAACTCCTAAGGTGGTGGAACGAGTGAAGAGCGTAGACGATGGTCTTTTGATTGTCAATTTTTCCCAAGAAGAGCTCGCTACGGTACAGTTCCCTTGTCCTACTTTGTACAACAGAATACACAATTTTCTCGGAAATTGTCTTATCAGTACACATTAAGACTCATTTTACAACGCGATCTGATTTTTTTGTATACACAATTATATTTTTGTCGAATGATTGGAAAGCTTCTATAAAGTGTACGTACTTTCCTACCTTTCTCCCCTGCCAGGTCACAGGGACAATGCAGCCTTAGGCGCAGACTGACCTGTAAATAAACAACATCAAGTCGCATCTGCATAGGCTGTCCGAGTTAGTGTAGTGGTTGGTACACGCACTTATCACCTTGGTTCAATGACTACTCCGGGCGCAGGTGGGTTTGGTCACCAAGCCCGACATGTGCGGTTTCTTCCGGATATTAACATTCCCATCCATGCGAGTTTGGTTGGTGGTCACAATGTCAGTCAGGTAGAGAATTTGCCGGAAATTGCGCCTATAATTCATAATGAGTCCCGCATTTCGCGTGTCTAGTAAGTTTATTACATAGGATTGCTGGGTCTTTATTCCAGAGTTTATTTACAGGTCGTCGCCGTCTCTTCACGACAACAAATAGGCACCGACCTGAAGGTAGGATTTCTGGGATCCACTCTAGGTCCTTACATAGTGTAGCGAAAGGACCTCACAAATGTCGAAATGCACTCACGCACGAACGCACGCTCTAACGCACGCTCTAACGCACGCACGCAAGCACTAAACACACACACAAGCACATATGTATATGTTTTTATTCTAGTAATAGAAGTCCTACATTCCGATTCGTGTGTAATATGTTGGTCGTATGACAAAAACTCTACGATGTCTAAACATATAAATAAAAAGAAACGACACCAAGACAGCTACCAAATACGTTAGGTCCCAACAACTTGACTTCGTGGAGTGCAAAGAAATTCGCTCTATATAAACACCTTCCTTATTTTCTTTTAGAACCACCGAGATAAACAAACAACTGTTTTCAACACGTATTCCCACACATATGCTCCAACAAGTATCCAAGTCTGTGTGTTTTTGCTTGTGATATTGATTGTTCTTCCCCATAAAATTAATTATAAATACAAAATAGGCCTGCACGATTATTTCAAACTTGTTCTCACCCAGTCGTGATCATGCGTCTTCGTTTATGATCGTTCATAAATTTAGACACGTTGTAATTTACGTTTACTTTTCGTATA
Organism: Dreissena rostriformis; assembly: GCA_007657795.1. Lineage (NCBI taxonomy): Eukaryota > Metazoa > Mollusca > Bivalvia > Myida > Dreissenidae > Dreissena > Dreissena rostriformis. The sequence continues at coordinate 27,391 of VMBQ01008242.1, forward strand.
CATTTAAAGCATGCAGTAATTTATATTAATTCCAATACACCATCCACTGATTGTTTTACATTACCAACAAACGCCTATAGATGATGCGTTTTGTAAATCCTTGCGATGTTCGTACGGTGATCGTGCGGCACGGCCATATAAGCCCTATGTAGCTGTGTCTGCGAACAGTATTTAGCACTGTCACCGTATGAGGTGAGTATAATCTGTATACATAGCTATCAAATCGTACTGTACTTCTTCTGTTGCCGAAAATCGTATACTACCCTGACAGACGTCGCTTCATGGTCCAGGATGAAATTCAAGGCAGCAAAGTCCATATCTCTGATTATCAAGAAGGGAAAACCGACTGATAGATTCACCTTCCAAGTACAGAACGATGAGATAACTTCGATAATGAAGAGCCCTATCAAATGTCTTGGGAAATGGTTTGACACAAGCCTACAGGACAGCGACAATGTCAAAAAGCTTGAAACCCAGGTAGACGAGGGACTGAAGAAGATAGACCGCAGCAACCTCTCTGGAAAGTTCAATTAAAGCCTGGCTATACCAGCATGCCTTACTACCAAGGCTAATCTGGCCAATGATGTTGTATGAGGTACCAAGCTCAGTAAATGAAGCCTTAGAAAGGACCACCAGCCGACACTTAAGAAAGCGGCTAGGAATACCCCTTAGTTTCTCCAGCGTAGGACTGTACGGAAAGAGCAACAAGCTTGAACTCCCACTGTCCTCACTGGTGGAGGAATTCAAGACAGCCAAGACGAGACTGGTACTCACTCTAAGAGACTCCCCAGATGTGCAGATCCGAGAAGCAGGCTTTGTGACCCGTACCAGCAGGACGTGGTCGGCCACAGAGACTGTCAGTCAAGTTGAGGATGCGCTCAAGCACAGAGACATTGTAGGATTGCCTGCTCTCGGACGTCAGGGGATTGGCGCGACAAAACACTTATGTGGAGACGAGCAGACAAGAAAGAAAGACTCGCAATGATCCAGGCAGAAGTCAGGAAAGCAGAAGAAAACAAGAGACAAGCTAGAGTGGTAGAAATCGGATCACAGGGAGCATGGACAACATGGAATAAAATTAACAGTAAATTGACCTGGGACGACATCTGGAAGTATGACTCCTCCATCAGACTTTCCTTCATTAAAAGGTCAGTCCACGACCTCATACCATCACACGCAAACCTATGCCGTTGGGACTCATACCATTTCCTAAATGCAAACTGTGTGATCGTCCCGGTACTCTAGAACATGTTCTGTCTTGCTGCCCTACAGCTCTGTAACAAGAAAGGTATACATGGCGTTACGACAACGTCCTGAGAGAGGTGGCGGACTGGCTTGAACAAGAAAGAAAAAAGGAACCCAGTAAACTTCGCGACAGATAATCAACTTCGTAAAGCCGGTTGAAACTGCACGGAGACAGCCGACACAGAAACCCTCAATCCTCAACGGCGCAACCGTATGGAGCATGAAGGTTGACCTTGACAAGAAGCTGGTGTTCCCAAGTATCGTGCAGACAAACCTCAGGCCCGAAATCGTGTTGTTGTCAGAGGCGGGTAAACCACTCATCGTGATCGGGTTAACCGTACCTTGGGCAACCAGGTGCGAGGAGGCCTACGAAATGAAAAAGTTCAAGTACACAGAGCTGCTAGAAGCTTTCAACCAAAGAGGCTGGCGCACTTGGCTGTTCTCCATAGAAGTAGGCGCTAGAGGGTTCTGTGCACAATACGTGTTCCGACTGATGTCAGCAGTCGGGTCTACTGGAAGGGATAGACGGCGGACTATCTAGAAATTGAGCCAAGCTGCAGACCGGTCGTCCAGCTGGCTTTGGCTGAGGCGAGAGGAGGCACCTTGGAAGAAGTTAAGCTATCGACATTTTCACCTTAGCATATGTGGTCCCACCCTTCTGAGATGTCCATGGTTCAGGGGCGAAACATTGACGACGGAGGGACTGCATGCTGATGATGAATGTCGATACGCAATACACAACCACCATAGAACTTGAGTCTACAGAAGAAATTAAAGATTCACGGGTGGGTGTGATATTGCATTCAACTTAAACAAGGTACCTTGACACCAACTTAAAAATGAACAATAAAACGTGTTAAAACGGTTTTCTTAACATAAGTTGCTCATATTTCACCATATATTGATTTCGAACTCAATTGATATACATTTCAAATGTTGATTAAAAGAAAATCAATTGTGTATTAATGTTTCCTACTTTATCTAAGTGTGTTTAAAAAAAAGTGACAACATATCCAATAACATCTTTGCGAATAATCCACGATGAATGGTGTCAGTGCATTTGACTTGCGACAACAGTACATCACACAAACGTTTAAATAAGTTATAGATGCAGCAAACGTGGTCAGAAATATTTCATATTATCCCCCATTTAAAAAAGATATAGTTGCAAATACGCATAGGATGTAGGAAATAACGACAAAAGGCATTGTCTGAAATCACAAATTGCTTTTTATGCACAAAGAGAAAGGAAACTTGTTAGAAAAAGAAATTATTTAAATATGTTAATATATATTTAATCTCGCATTGCGTGTTCGTTAATTAAAAACCATAAAAGTGCATTTACATGGCAAGGGGATTTTGTCAGAAGATATCTGTAAAAACCCTGTTCTTTGCCGGTCTCTGCATTCAGGTGAGTTATATTTATCTTAGTACAAACTTCTTTATATTGAAGTGACACCAGCTTTATTCTACTATGTGTATATGTTGTTTCGTTTTGTGCCGTACTGTACCGTTTTGGCAATTGCCTGTACTGTAACCGTTACCAGTAGCTGAATTAATTTGATTTAACCATGTCTGATTTAACTTATTTGACATATTAGATTGGAACAAATCAATTATTCGTCAATCATTGTGTATGATCGAAATGCAAAACTGCTGCAGCTTCTGGAGTTTCACTTCTTTATAATGACATATCTTGTTATTGAAACATTGTTTTTAGAAAAGGATAGCTTCATCTTTTAATTGATACAAGAATTTAACAATCTTAAACAAAATTAAGGCTGAAAAAATGCATGGAAAGTTTGCCGTTTAATATATTGCCCTGGATGTACGGGTTATAAACAAATGTCGTATTAGCATGTACTATACAGTAAACTAAAACCACAGATGTGATATTTGCGAGGATTACATTTGTAAAAGGGATTATGAAGGCTGATCATGATTTTGTCCCACACAAAACTCCATTAGGGCCCACACAGCACCGTCCTGTCTTCTAATTCTTAACGATATTGCAATCGCTTTCAATACTTTGGAAAATTTGCTGTTCCATAATGCGATGATGTTATAACCAACCGTATGCGTCCATCAAAACATACTGCCGTTCCCGGTTTGCTAAGTTGATAGAGCACCGGACTGTCAGTCAGCTTCGGTATCCGTGACGTTGAATCCCAGTTCAGGCATATTATACGTGCGTGGAGATTGGATAAGACATTTATGAATACATGTAGTTATATATGCATATATATTTCAAGACATCATGTTTATCTCGGATCAATATTCGAATTCATGTTCATTTTTTATCTTTTAAATTATTTCTTAAATGTGAAATGCCATCATCTCAATATTGGGTGGGTATTTGCATGTTTTCTTGGATGCGATCGCTAATTCACGCTTATAAAAATGGCATTATTTTTATACTTTCATGTGTCTGTCCAGAGGGTTCTCCTGTTTAAAATAACCTAGATGAGGGAAACGAAACAAAATTACTGGAAAATAATGTAACCTTTCTTAAAGATAAATATCCAGATTATTATTTGTATTATGCGGGTGATTTTAATGCTTGAACAAAATGCTTAAACAATTACATACCTTCTGATAACCTGTATTATTATTTGTAAGATATAGTTGTAGATAAGAACGGTAATTGTTTTGATTGGTTTCCATTATAAAATGTTTGTTCGGCTCTGTAGATACCGAAACATCGTTTGGTTCGAAAGTGATGAAGGGGGGGGGGCAAGATGGCATCCAAGAAGACCGCCCCAAAAATAATATATTGTATTATGCCCTGATGAGCTGTGCGAAACGCGTTGGCTATATCAATACATATTTAAACTCCCAGACACGTGTTTTTACTTTTATTATATATATATAATAAATATAGAATAGTAAACGGATACAATAATATGTCACTTAAAATAATAGTTATGCTGTAAAGTGGCTGTTATATGGAAATTGTTGATCATTTTTAATGCAATAATTACCTTACATGTAATGTTACCATATAAAATAAAGAACAAATGAAGAAACATTTGCTGACAGAAGTTTTGCTCTTAGTTTACACAGACTAGTTGGTGAGATATTACAATGCCAACTCATATTAATACATAATTTGAATTGCTTTCTGTATAATAATTGCAAGATTCTACTCATCAGAATTATGTAATAAAACTAGAAAATACATTAAGTTACAATTCCAGGTAGTTGAGGTATTATACATATCATTCTGTTGGCAAAATATACACAAGAAATGTGAGATCTCATTTATTAATGCCATGCGTTTTGATTATTTTTTATAGGAAAAAAAACGTACTATTGTCGTTTTAATTACCAAACATTGACATCCTCTTATAATAGATGTGTTCGTTAATATAGGTTGGAAGGAAATGTGCATATAACAAGAGATCACTTTAATGAAAAACACTAATTATGCATTTTCGTCAATGGCTATTCGAATATGCACACATTATTTTACAATACTTTATTGCTAATTGTGGACAAGAGGCTCTTCGAATCTATATTATCAACTCAATTTATTTCGTGAGATCGGCAAACGCGTATGCGCAGCCATTTGTGGAACAAGATCTTCCAGCGATTTGTTACTATATGAGATTACACTATAATTATGGTCAGTAAAGGTATATTCCAAATGTTTACTGTCAGAACTATTGACTGGTGCACTCGTTCACGTCACGATGTAAAACCAGGAGAACATAGGTCGGACGCTTTTGCATACACGATCATCAATGGGCAACTTGACTGGACCACGCAGTGTTTTTTGTTGTTGTTGTTGTAATAACTGTTATCTCAATCGTGATAATACATCAACAGGTTATAACAGAAGCTGGTCTTTAGTTGAAACTGTCGATTCATCGGACCCGACTTATCAATAGATTAGCTTCTGTAGCAAACGGAGATCCGAAAGCGGCAAATTCACGGTATCACAGGAAAAGGGTTGCTTTCAAATTACTATAAACAAAATACGTATGCTTATGCTGATTACACGCCACCACAAGTTCTTCCAACCCTGAATAAGAGCTTATATTTGAGTTAAGCAGATTAGCTGAACAATTAGTTTGAGCATAACATCATGGTCGAAAACAAGTTTTTTTTATCTACTTTAAGAAACAGGTTCATTCAATCAGCCAATGATGAAGGTTGTTGGCAAAGATCGGGGACTGCTGGTTAACAAGGGGATCAACCCTTATAGAATGGCCGTTACGGACAAGTGGTCCACGAAGGAGATGGTAATAAAGTTCTTTGTATAGGTTATGAGTTTGTGCCAGTTTACATGATTATTAAAAGATAATTTAAAGCTTAAATTACAAAGAAAAAACCCTTTTGCAATATATATGATGAAATTGTCAACGAATCTGCATGATAAATAAAACAGCGTATACATTTTAACGTTGATTGATATAACAAAAAAAAATTACAACAAACATTTTTTCTTCTAACTACAGAACATCATCCGATATTGTCCAATTTAAGGATGGCATGGAAGATGTAGGCGGCATGTGATAGTCTTCCAACCTCTGTTTTGCAATCTTCCTTAATCTCTTACCAGGAACAAGGAGATGGACCAAATCATTCGGTATGATTTCAGTGACATCGAATCAACGGCCAGGACGTTAGAAGATGGCACCGTCTACGCGTGGAGTTCTTTTAGCAGGACTTGAAGATTCGCGTCTTCATTGGTGGTTAAGTCAAATATCATTAACTGATGCATAGGCTAAACTTTTTTTTTATATCTACATACAGAATACGTGCAATGGGCATATCGCCTAGAGTATCTGTTTAAACACGTTTCATTTTAAACTTACACCTTTTCATCAAACACTAAAATTGTGATATTATTGTCATTTGTGCCTCCAGTTTATGAAGGAGAACTGGATTTTCCATTATCTACCAGTCCGTTCTCAGCGAATGCACTCTCTCCAAAAGTATTAGAGAGTGAATCACCAAAATGTACAGGGATATTTATGTGTGTAGTTTCACAACTCGAATTTTGAATGGAAAAACTATTATTTCTGTACAAAAACGTTTCAAATGTTTTATAATTTTGGACAGTTCTATAGACAATAAGATTGTGATACTGCAATTTTTAATATTGATGTGCTTGAAAAAAAATCTTAGAAATGTGGTGGAACAAATAATTACAAATATGGTGATTTTACAACATGTAGTTTCATTAATATTTTACAAAGTATATACGTAAACAGATGAAACTAAAACAGTATTTGAAAAATCATTATTTCACGTCGGTTTGAAAGGTCTGGACAATGTCAAATAATATAAAGTTTAAAGACATACTGATATATTTAATTGTGTGTCACTTTCCTTTTAAATACCCAAAGACATTGCTGTTCGTTTTACTATCAAAATGCGCAAAAGCGATGCCCAATCTAAATTTAAAGTTACCGGTCATCTGTTTACATCTTCTTGTGTGATGGTTTATGTTTCAATGCCGTTTTAACACAGCAAAAATATAAATAAATGTGTTTACATTCTTTTACAAGCGTTATAAAGGATCATCCGGCATTGAGAGACTATACATGGGAATATTTTCAACATGTGAAGAANGGAACTGTTCGTACGACCGTGTCTGAATTGCTGTCCGTCAAAAGGGTCCGTGGGGACCTACAAAATGGCGCTGGTCTTCTCGATATTAATTTGAAAATACGGTTTCTCGTTCGTGCAAACCAACGGTATATCCGGGGACCTTCAACTTTGGTACACTTTTGTGGGCCTTTCGTCCTTCACAACGGATCGGATCTTGATGGTAACCAGTATTACGCCAAAGGTAGTGCAACTGATTCCTGTTTACCTGTTCAGCCGCTAAAGAGAAAGTGAGCATTACGTATAAAAAACAGAAGTTGAAATATATTGCAATGCTTATATTTAATACCCAACCTTCATACGATAATTTCCATTGATTTGAAGTACTCTTTGGTTAATTTTTATTTCTTTTTACGTAAACAAATATCAGTTTCTTATTCGTTTTAAATAAAGAATGAGGAACTGGTTCGTTTTTCTTTATTCAGGTTCAGGAAGGGAACTGGTTTATCATTTAAAAAAAAAACTGAGTAGAAACGTATTGCAATAAATATTGTTTATTTCCAACCTCCATATACCATGATTTTCAATTATCGTCTTTATAATAATTGTTTTCGTCGTTTATTGTCAAATAAAATATGCAGTAGAAATGTGACAGCAAACAGACATGCAACATAATCATGATGTAATAAATCACATAGTATCTAACAAATAAAATAATCGTCCTCAAATAAAGGATTCCGAGTAACAGGGTGCAGGATCAACGGGGTTCACATGTTCACTGGGGCTCGACATAATGTAAACACACCGGTAAGAACTTTATTATTGAAAATATCTCAAATTATTGAAATATATTTGCAAAAGTCTTTAGTGCATAAAAGACAGTTTTTCTTGCAGTTTGTGTCGATATTTTAGGATTTAAGAATAAATCCTTGAATGCGTCTGATATTGGTGCCAAAATTTCGCGTTGCGTGCAGAAAAATCGTGTACATAAATGCTGTACACATCGATTTTTTTGTCCAAGAACACAGGCTTATTAAACAAAGTAATTTTGATGTATTTCACATTGCCACAAGTAGCATGAAAAAGCTGTCTTTTATGCACTAGAAGAAATTCGTAAGAAAAATTGATTAAAAAAGTTATTCGAAAAAAAAACAACACTTACCGGTGTGTTTACATCCATTAACGTTTACTTGTGAACCCCACAACGTCACGTGATCCTGTACCCTGAATAAGGAACTAACTTTCGGCCCTTTCCTGATTCGGAGGCCATAATTTCGAAAAGTTAATTCGGATTATAGACTTTAAGCATAGCGCAGCATTATATTCGTAGTTTACTCGGTCGTTCATTCGTTTTTTAGTTTACTCGCTGGTTCGTGCATTCGTTTGTATGTTTACTCGTTCATTCACTCATTTGTTTGCACACTCGTTCGTTCATTTATTCGTTTGTTAGTTAACTCGTTCAGTCGAAGTTTTCATTCGTTTGTGAGTTTACTCGTTCATTCATTCATTCGATTGTTAGTTTAATTGCCGTTAATTTGTTCATTCGTTTGTTACTTCAATCGGTCGTTGGTTCACTCATTCCTTTATTAGTTTTCTCCTTCGTTTGTTCTTTCATTCGTTTGGTAGTTTACACGTGCATTTGTTCGTTCGCAAGTTTTCTCGTTAGTTCGCTCGTTCGTTTGATAGTTTACTCGTTGGTTTGTCCATTCATTAAATATTTTTCTCGTAGGTTCGCTGATTCGTTTATTCATTGGTAAGTTTGCTCGTTCGCTCGTTCAAACATGCGTTCGTTAATATACGTTCGTTCTTTCATTTATTTTGAAATATATACGTGCGTTCGTTCATTCTTGCGTTAGTGTGCTCTTTCTTTCATATGTTCCTTCATTTGTTAGTTTACTCAATCATTCGTTCATTTATCAGTCTTGTAAGATTACTCGTTCTTTCGTTTGTTCAAGTGTGTGTTAGTTGTTTTTCCTCATTTGTTTATTTTTTTGTTTCTTAACTCGTTCGTTCATATTAAAGTTTACTCGTTCATTCATTCATTCGTTTTTCATTGTATTCGTTCGTTCATTCATTCGTTTATTAGTTCACTCGTTCGTTCGTTAATTCATTTTTTAGTTTAATCGTTCTTTTGTTCATTCGTTTCTTAGTTTACTCGTTCATGCATTTGTTCATTTGTTTGTAATTTAATTAGTTCGTTTGCTCGTTCATTCATTGTTTTTGCTCTTTATTTCGTTTGTTTAAGTGTTTATTAGTTTACTCGTTCGTTCGTTCGTTTATTTATTCTTAAATTAGTTTACTGGTTCTTTCAGTCATTCGTTTGTTAGATCACTCGTTCATGCATTTGTTCATTTGTTTGTAATTAGTTCGTGTTTTGTTTCATGCGCTTGTTACTTTGCTCGATCCTTCCTTCATTTGTTTGTTAGCTTTCTCATTCTGTCATTTGATAGTTTGTAAGTTTACGCATTCGTTCGTTCATTTGATTTTTAGTTTACAAATTCTTTCGTTTGTTCATTTGTTACTTAGTTTACTCGTTCGTTCGTCCATTCATTTGTTTATAAGTTTGCCTTTTCTTTTGTTTGTTCAAGTGTTTGTTAGTTTACTCGTTCGTTCATTCATTCGTTAGTTAGTTTACTGGCTTTCTCATTCATTCGTTTGTAAGTTTACTCGGTCGTTTTATAATTTCATTAAAGTGACCTGCTCACAGTGTGACGAAGGGAACATTTTCCAAATTTATGTCACATGTGCCAAAGTAAACCAATAGTATATGTAAAGAAGCGATACAGCTTAAGGGTTATATATTTATATATTTATCAGTAATCTTCAGTCAAAATTGAAAATTCGGATGGAATTGCAACGCGAAACGATGGAGTGTTTTTTAGTTTTGCTTCCGTGTATCGCGGATTTGAAGTACATCGTAATACGTGTGGATAGGGTGTTAGCCTGTTGATCAAGTGTTCGAATCTCACTTGGTGCAATTAATGTGTGTGTTTTTGTTGCTGTTTTATTTTTTCTGGTTCTATTCTTAAACTGTTTAGTTCAAATTATTAAATTGGTCAAGGTAAGAAATTGAATTACGTTATTTAAACTATGCCATAATCTGTAAGTCCTTTATTAAACGGATGCACTACTCATCGGTCATCGGAGAGAGTCTTGCAAGACAATATACACTGGGAAAATATCATTTTCGGTAGTTTTAAATAGAGGGTTTTTAAAACACAAAAAGACCCATATATTTTATCATTAGTTTAGCTATATATTAATTTCAAATCACTTCGCTTTGAAGAAAAATGATATAATATGGAATTCTTTTAAAGATTTAATGACTTTACACTCGACAGTCTTCTCTTTAACTGCTAATTAGTGTAAATAAAAAACAAATTTGTTATGTAGCTCAATAAAAAATCCCGAGACCGGTCGCAACTTAATTGTTTATAAGTTGTTAACCACTTATGTTGAAAAACAGGTTGCTTATTCAAAGGCTAACCATTCTTTATGTTTAGCGTCCGCATTACGTTTTATTTGGGTGCTCATCAGGTGACCATATTGACCGTACTACTGATACAAACTAGTAGGCTTGCTCTCCCTTTCACTGCACCAGTTCATTACCTGTTTCAGCTTCTGTGAACGAATACGAGATATTATACCAAACGTTAAAGCATTTCAATATTTAATATATACGCCTGATAAGCACCATTTCGATGTCAATCAATTTTTATTTTGTCTTTTCATTTATTTAGGTTATACGGTATGTGTTTCTCTTACAATCGAGTCTCATTGTATGTTCGCCTAAATGTCATGGGCATGTCTACACTGTGTTTGGCACATGTCTCATAACGCAAGAAATCTAAACTTTCTTGCAATTATCTCAATTTATATATCCTATTTAAAACCTGTTAAATGCCTTGTATCTGTCTCAATGTGTATACTTACAAAAGTATCACATATGTCTAAATGTACATGTATGGGCCGTTGAAAGCTGTGCACTTGTCTCATTATATAGACCCTTAAATGTGTATAGACTCTTAACCGTCTTGTATCTGTTTTAATGTATACAATGTGTAGACTCGTAAATGCCTTGCAACTATCTCAAGGTATATATTGTTTAAATCATTGCACCTGTCTACAGTGCACCTGTCTAAAGTGCACCTGTCTAAATGTATAGACTTTTAACAGTCTTGAATCTTTCTCAACGAATAAACCCTTACATGTCTTATACCTGTCTTCATGTGAATAGAATATTACAATTTTTGCATCTGTCTCAATTTGAATACCCTTAAATGTCTTACATCTGCCTCAATGTATATAAACTATTAAACGTCTTACATCTATGTACACACTATTAAATGTATTGCACTTATCTCCATGTATATAGACTATAACAAGTCTTGCACATGTCTAAATGTAAAGACCCTATTGTCTTACACCTTTCTCAATGTATATTGACTATTTGAAGTCTTGCAACTGCTTGAATGTACAGACTATGAAATGTGTTACAACTGTCTCAATGTACAGATCCTTGAATATCTTACGCATGTCTCAATGTACAGACCCTGATATATCTTACACCTGTCTTAAAAGTCTGTAAAAGATAATCCGCACGTACATGCAGTGTCTGATAGATCTTTTGCGACTTAAAAACAATGTAAACATTATGCAATACATAGCTTCTACGACAAACTCAAAAACGTACATCAATGCACTAGAATTGTAAGGCTTACCTCCCGGAGTCTTATTAAAATATATTGCATATGTTTCAATGAATGTTTAATTATATAAATTAGTCTCCATGTAGTGACTCTTAAATCTATTGCACATGTTTCAATGAATGTTGAATGATATGTATAAGGGTCCATTTGTTACTCTAAAATATATTTAACAAGTTTCAATGAATGTTTTGTTATATGTTTTAAACTCCGTGTAGGCACTCTTTTTACGAATGTTTTGTTATATTGTCGCAAAATTAGAACTTCGACGGTAGCAATCAAAGTTAAACTTTGCGCAAATTATCTCAACTAAATGTTAATTTAGTCAAGAACCTGTGGTCTTATTTTCGTGTGCTGCCACCAGTCCTTTTGGACAAATTTCCATATAACTTGTTCAACTAGCCGAGCTAATAGAAATTAAATAAGTCATTTGTTTCTGCTACTTCATTTTATTTACAAAGTATACACACTTTATTTCCAACAAAAGTCCAACATTTAAAAATATACATCATGTTAAAAACATACTAAGGTAAATCTCCTATTTTCTAAGTTCTATTTCTTAAATTTCAACCAATTCCATTCTTAATCCATTTCCCCCCCTCCCTTCACAAGTTTCCCCGGGCCTTTTATAGTCCCTTTCATAAAATAGCTGAGACGGCAGGGAAAGGTTACATCACTGCCGCCACAACAATAGTGACGGCAGGGATCAAATTATCCATGCAAAATCGACACCATTACTGGCAAACGGTTATGGTTTAATTGCCGCAGTCATGGTTTAATTGCCGCAGTCATGGTTTAATTGCCGGAAGATATGAGTAATTAATTAAGTGGTATGTGAGTCACCACTCACAGGAGAGATGGCCTACACCTGTTATTTATCAGAAGTGTGTGAGACCAGCCAGCAATTAGACTAGATCATAATTAAATGGTCAAAATAAACTTAGCAAAAAATGCAACAATATGTATTAGTCTACATTTGGGAACATTTTAATATATTGACATGTTTCGAATAATGTTTTATTATATGTATTAGTCTATATGTAGTTACTCTAAAATATATTGCACAAGTTCAATGCATGTTTAATTATATGTATTTAACACCATGTAATGACTCTTAAAGCTCCTTAAGAAAGATCGCTTATCAAAAAGAGCATTTTGTATCGTGTTAAATCTATGCTACCAGAGCACATATAACGTTGTAATTTTGGCTATTGCTATAAATTACACTGAGTATTTATATGTTACCTTTATTTTACGAAATATATTACGAAATTGTGTTGATTTTGAGCGTTAAAGAGGCTTTAAATATAGTTCACATGTTTCAATGAATGTTTTATTATAAGTATAAGTCTGAAATAAGTGAGTATTAATTATATATCACATGTTTCAATCAATGTTATATGATATGTATTAGTTTCATTTAAGTGATATTTAAATATATTGCGCATGTTTCAATGAATGTTTTATTATATGTATTTTTTTTGCAAAATTGTATTCACTCCGTAAGATATTACATACAAACATAGAATATTATGTACATACATACAAAGCTTTTTTTTATAAAGTATTATGAATTACATGGGTACATAAATATACGTGTCATACATTCAACATGCATTCATATAAAATTATAATTGTGTTATGTTTCAACAAAATATAACAATATTTTTTTCAACATAGTATTTAACAACAACAAAACACTAGCTTGTACAATACAAAGTAAATTAATGTTGAAAATAAGTATGTACATCATTT